>DWLS01006474.1:0-11590 GCA_018246255.1 Pachliopta kotzebuea | reverse complement strand
AATTCATCAATCAATTCATGTCGAGACACGAATGGATGACGTAATATCATAGTTGATCGGAAACATACGTTCCCTTCCGTTCCAGGGCGCATTTTAATTTTTGAGGACGTATTCATATGTACTACCCGTAATCGATATTGTTTACGCCTGACGCATTTATACGTCTTTTCCGGTTAACAGGTTAATACTACATAATATACTCATACATATATCGATCGATACTAACAAAATCTATATGCCGCAAAGGTGTTTGGTGGCGGTATACTTAACTGCTAAATGGATGTGACTTCCTATTTAAGTGATATGAAATCTCACCGGGATGTGCTCAGGAACTGCGACCTCGCACCAGGCGTGTGCGCTGGTGGTGCGGTGCAGCGAGCATGGCAACCCCACGCGGTCGGCGAGCACCTTGTACAGTAGCGCCCTCTCTAACGCGCCGCCGCACTTCACGAAACCCAAACCCACCAAGTTCGATCGTAACTCGGTCTACGAATACAATAAATCCAAACCTTTATTACTACTTTAGCATAATAAATATTACAATGAATCAGAATTGAAAAGAAAAACATTAATTCATCTTTTCCTAGCGAAAGCTTATTAATGACAAAGCAATCCTATACAACTCCTTACTGTAAAAGTTAAATGAACTTCCTCAGCCGTTAGAAGTCCACTACTAAACATAACCACCTCCAATAACGGGAGAATTTGGGCCACCTCCCACCACGCTGGCCCAATACAGGTTAGTAGAGAGCCAGAGACCCGATTGATGATTAGCAGTGTGCACCACAAACCGATGAAGTTGGCTTGAGTAGTGTGGGACCCATTGCACCTAAAAAAATTAACCAGTTGTGTTAAACTATTGAACTTGCCATTATTTCAATCAAATGAAGCTCCACACTTGGCATGGTACAATCCCGATCCTGCGTCGTGCCGCTCATAGCTTCCGCTACGTATTCCGCCAAGAGAACAGCTTTCTGTTTCAACGTAGACGACACCTCCTCACATTTGTCCCGATATCTAACATACATAGTTTCTTATACATAAAATTAAAAACTGACGGCCTATGGGACAGTAAGGTCCTAGAATTGCGGCCGCGTACCAGTAAATGTGCTGAAAGGCCTCACACTTAATGGGCCAATGCTCTGATGATGGTCGCGGGATTTATCTGGATATAGATAGCACAGCACCGATCGCAGTTCAGATCTTAAAGGTAGGTTTATGTCTATGGCTAATGATGATGATGATGAAAAAATTTTAAATACTAACAAAGAAACGTAGTATTCTGTTGGTAAGTTGCGAGGTCGCAAGTTTAATTTAGACTAGTTCACAAGCAATAGATATTATTAAATAAAATAACTAAATTTATTGACTGTATTTTTACGCAAAAATTATTAAAAATCTATATCGTTATAATACTAAAATAAAAACTCACCGTATTTCATAATGTGCATTTTCAATCTCGATGTAGTGTAAAGACTCCGATCTAATGAAACATATGATACATTTTAATAATGACTGAAGGTTAGTGAAGTAATTATTTGACCCGGATTTTTAATTTGCAATGGGCTCGTTCAAAAATGATCAAGCTCTCTTATATATACGATTACCAGAACTATCAACTCTATTATAGCAATAATTACTATTTAAAGGGAGACTTCGTACATTCGTATCAATGTAGAAAGTAAATTAGCTACTTCGCCACAGTTAGAAGAGATAGCAAATAGAACTATCCTTATTAGCGACTCATATACATGAAGCAGTAAAGTATAGAAAATAGTATATCTATTAAACAATTACTCACGGATTGCCCAACCAAATACGCAGACGTATCAAATAGTATCGCAGGTGCGGGTCATCTCGTAGCGGGGGAGCGAGGCTTGACCCTGACCTTGGTGCATTCGGCAGAAATTCTAAATTCACATCAAAAGACTAAATAATACTGAACAGATTTCTATAATATTCAGAAATTATTGGCGAATTCCTAAGGAAATACCAGGACTCGAACTAAATACACTAAAGGAAATTAAAATGGGTTTATATCAAGTGGAAATTCTGAATAATTTCCATTCAAAAACAGAAGCATATATCAAAAATGTAGTCTTCATTACCATGTAGCAATCTTACTGGTTTTTGAAGGATGCTGCATATAAATTTACTAATAACATGTCATCACATATTCCAAGATGAAGAACGTTATTTTCATGGTCTATACATTTATATACCGTTCATCGATCACGAGTTAACTTGTGACTGTATGGTCAATAAAAGTACCATACTTCTAAGCAAAAAACATTTTGAAATATAGTCATTATCAATAACGGTTATGATAATGTTTCAATTTACATGTAGTTTCACTAAAATATCTACCGATAAATAAACCCAGATTTTTAAAAATAACCAGATGGTATAGTGCAGAGGTGGGGAACCTTTTTTCCATTAGACGCCACATTTTAATTAGGCAGCAATAAGAGAGGCCGCATAAGCTGATTGACCTAAGAAAGTGACTTTTGTTAAATTATTATAGTTTTTCTGTAGATTTAACAAAAATTATTTATTTGGATATAAAACCAACATTTCGGCAATACTCTGAAAAAAGCATAATTGATTTCTGAAATGTCCGAATAAATAATTTTTCACTTGCTTGAAAATTCAACAATTTTTTAATTCCCAATATTCCTTTTAAATAAAAAAAGAAAAAACACACACATAAGACGGCCTTTTTACATTTAGTTCATTCTTATTGTAACTTGGGGGCGCTAAAAATTGTTTAAAAAAATAACATTGAGTGTCCAAGTCTGAAACGGATGGTCTATGGTCCAGAGCCTCGCTCATGCGTGTTAGACTTCGTTTCAGACTAGTATTCTGACGTCGTAATATGACTGTGTTGGTCACGGCGTTGATGTTGTTTGAAACGAACTGTACCATTTTGTACTATGTGGCAAAGGGCCGCACAAGAACCTCGCGGAGGCCGCAGGATCCCCACCTATGGTATAGTGCTTACTTGGATCTTGCAAGTCTACCCCCGAAAGGTCGTCCGTAGTAAGTACTTGGAAGTAGCAGACGTAAACCGGATCACGGTGCGGGTCAGCTACCCCAGCCAACGCTCGCAGCGTCGGAAAAGGACTGGACAGACGCTTCTGTACGTAGAATCCATCCTGGGTAGTATGTATACTTATAAAATAAACAGAAGATGTAAGTAATCAAAATTAAAGGCTTGGTCTTCTCAGTCATATATTCCTTGCGTTTATCAGAAATTTCCAAGACACTGTAGATAACATATTAAAGAATCTACTAACCGATATAGGTCTTCGTTTATTATTCTTTTAATGAAGAGACGTCAGTGTCATCTTATAGCCATCAATCTAACTTCAATAATTGTTAAGTTCAGTAAATAAATTTAATAAGTGGTCCATACAAAATTGTGAAACTTTGTGCACCCACAACTCGGGAACCCGATCACATACCAACAAAATTCCAACGGCTCTGATATTATCTAAGCGAGATCTGTCTGTCTGATAATTCAGCACCAGCTCCTACACCTTGTAGTTCTCGAGATTGAAAATTGTTGACGGACAGACGGACGGACATTGTCGTTTAAATAACGATAGCAAAGTAATACTAACTCTGAATATATGAATACTAAATAAGTTACAGTAGTTGTTGACCCCCTGGAAAGATTTATAATATTTTTATATTATCATCATCATCCGATAGACGTTCTTTGCTAAACATAAACGTCCCCCAATAATGGTGGGATTTGGACCATCTCCCACCACGCACCCTAATGCGAGTTAGTGGAGAGCCAGTCTCGTTTTTTGATTAACAGGAAGTATCTCAATCAGGTGAGGTTGGCTTGGGTCCTGTGAATTGTTGCGGGCCCCCTTACTGCCCATTTTCATATAAATAACAGGTATTTGATGAAGGAAATTACTTTGGTCTTATCATTGATGTCCAATCGGCCAGTATACGCCAGTTTAGCAGACAGGTGTTGGTTGAATATGGCCTGGAGTGCCGGCTCCCAGGCTCCTACCGCGTAACGGGCCAGCTTGTTCTCTACCATGCTATGGAAAAAATCCATACACATTAGGCTTCTTTTTGGCAACGTAACTTACCAAAAAATTACAGGTAGTAGATCCAAATCTGCAGTTCGCTGTAGCACGCAGATGGGCAGGATCGTCCGGTGAAACACTACCCTCTCCTAGAAAATCAGCGTGTAGCGGGGGCCTCCTAGAGGCGTTTCGACGCGTTTCGACTGGTGAGTGAGAGTCCCGACGCCCTTATCCCTCTACCTCAGGGGCCAAATAGCAACTGGCACTTTCATTATACTTCACGTATCGCAACAGATTTTCTAGAGACTGTTGCGTTGCGTGTGGGAATGAGTATCAGTTGGCCCCTTCCTGTCTTTTTATTCCCTGTCCCACAATTCCTCACCCTCTGTGACCTTTCTCCTTCCCATTCCTTCCCCATCCTTTATGCTCTTTTTATGAACAAGAAAAGAGTATATTCTTACCTGAAGGATAGGCAACGCACTGGCGTTGCTGGTGACTGTGAGCGGTAAATCACTTACCATCATGTGACTCGTCTTGCTTGTTTGCCTCTCAGCTTTTATAAAAAAAAATGTGGTTATGTAAGAGAATATTCATGTCCCGTACTATCGGGATTTGTGAACATTTAGCAAAGATTTATATATAAAAAGAGATTATCGCAGAAAGTAACTAAAAACCCAATTTCGATAACTAAAAAAGTGATATGGATATTATTTTCTCACTAATGAATAGTTCCGAGCTCCAAATAAACGTCAGCACCCTCGTCGGTGACACTCGCCATGATCAGGTTGCAGAGAGCTGTGCGTAGACCGACGTGGTCTATTCGAAGGTTGTTTGAAACCACCTGCAATTGTTGTTTTTCTACCACACACCAAGTTGAGCAAAATAATAATCACCTAACTGCAAGTGAGAAGTTCTATTTAAGCTTCCACTTACGTTATAGATAGATAAAATCAAGTAATTAATAAGGTTCTTCCGGAGTCGATAACGCGCCAGTGGTGTCTCTGGTACTTCAGACAAGCCCTATGCTTGTTCCCTAATTTAGTGGTTTAAAAAAAAATTAAAAATAACTTCTAGCAAATATTGAAATGAAGTGTCATACAATTTTCCTTTGAACTTGCAATTAAATAGTTTATTTTTCATTACCTCTTCCCCATTTCGCGAGGTGAACAGATCTTTAGTGATTTCTTCTGCCATTAATCCTCCCAGAGCAGAGCACACCAATATTTTCAATTTGATATCTATACGCTGAAATTAAATAAATTAATAACTATATATAATAAATAAACAACCGTTATGTGTATATCTATTCTAAGACAAACACAGTTACAACTTATCAATGCTGCACTGAAACTGGTGGTAGGTCTCCGTTGCCGGAAACCGTCAAGGTAGGTATCACTCCTATTTCTACCGCCAAATAGTAATATGCTAACATTACTGTGTTCCAGTTTGAAGAGTGATGTATACTAGTGAAATTACTGTAACGGTAACTAGAATAAAACCTTACGCCTCAACGGCACAATGTAATGCTATGTACCATCTTAACCAGCGCATGTTATGAGCAAGCGATCACTTATCATCAAGTGAACGCCTTGCTCATCTCGACGACTTGTTAAATATAAAAATAAATAGAAGACTTATTATAGAATTGAATATTAGACGCAAAGACATATGTTAATGAATAGTAAAATACTATTTTATTTTATCCGTTATACATTCTTCTGAAGAAGAAGCTGAAAGAAACACTGGTGTAGTACCTGTGTATTCTTCTACTTTCGGAAAAGATGAGATTGGTAACTACCTGGAGTATATTGAGCAGCTCCTGCATGAATTCCGCGTTAAGCATTGCGTTCATGCTGTCGTAGTAGCTCTGCAAGTTGATGTAACACTGCACGGCCACACGCTGCGCTTCGATAGGAGTATCCGCGACTGCAACACGGATACTTCTTTTACTAAAGAGCATTACATTCCGTAATAGTTAAAGCTAATGATATCAATTACTAGTGTTAGGTTTCTGTTGCCGGAAACCGTCTAGAACCAAACTCTTATTCCAGTCGACAAACGGTACTCTGCAAATATTACAACGGTTTGAAGGGTATGCTAATATAATAACATGGGTCATATTCAGCTCATAGATATCCACTGCAGACCTTTAGCCTCCTTCAATAGTGAGGATTTGGACCGTCCCTCACCACGCAGGCTCAGTGTGGGTTGGTAGAGAGCCAAAGCCTTTTTACAGGGTGCACCACGAACTAGTTTAACCATGTAATAACTTACATTTCTTGTTAATGTTCCTAAGTGTCGCGAAGGTGCTGGACTCGACAAGCCTGTAGGCGGCCTTCGGAATGATCCTGCAGAGCTTCACCAGCGCCAGCAGTGCGTTGATCCTCACGTCGAACCACGCCGCCGAGTCATCGCTCAAGACACCTGGGAATTCATTATCACATTCATACAGCTAATGAATACAGAATAGAGATAAAAAGAGAAAGAGAAAAAGATTTATTTTTAATTATTTATAACTACTGTTTCATAAAGATATAAAATGATTTTATTAAACAAAAACTATTCCAACCGCAAAGTGCTTCAATGATGTTCGTATCTGACATCCTTACGGCCGCGGGCAGTAGTAGCGTCATGTTGGCTACACCCATCGCCGCATCAGCTAACAGATCCACGTTAGTACTCATCAGCTGATTGCAGAACACCAGATCTGTTCCCGTCTGATACAGTGCCTGAAATTAAGCTCCGATTTAATAGTACAGTTCATTCCTGAAATCGGCGATGTACAGACCAGTTGGAGGAATATAGAGAATTATTACATCTCGTCCGTTAGCCGTAAACGACATTTTTGTCAGTACAGCCAAGCAGTGCGGCTTCATCGCCGGCAGGGCCATGTCCAAGTAGGCCAGCAGGCGCAGTATGCAGCCCGACTGGTACAGGTGCGCTGCATTTTCCTCCGTTTCAGCGTAGTCCTTCAAGACGCTCAGCACAACAGTGTGAACATCGCGAAACTCATACGACTGCAAAATTATATACACTCATTGTATTTATTTATTTATAAACCTTTATGACAACCCCTAAAATTAGGGTTCAATAGGCACACTTAATGCCTCTGGGCATTCTCTGCCTGTCAACTTAAAAGGCGGTAGGTGAAATGATGAAGATGGATTTTGAGCATAAACGAAAATTGGTAGTATCTATATACAGATACTAATATACATAAACCAATAAATACTAAAAAAACAACAACTTTAGTTTAATATTAACAGAAAACGTTTATCATAAACCAAAATATATTGTTATGTATATGTTATCCTTACTTCCAAAATATCACATAAGTCTAATACTCCCGTCGAAGCTCTGAAACTCTTCTGCACTGCCAGGTCGTTGTAGCGGCAGAGGAGCTGGTCGACAGTTCGGAGCGCCGCGTGCTGAATGGAAAGATACTTGCTCTGCATCAGCGCCAGCAGGGCTACCCAGCTGAACTGGTTGCTCTTCGTCACTTCGGATGCGCTCACAGGTTCCGCCAGTAGATTGCTGAGTGTCTGTAAAAGTAAAGTTAAGTATTGTATTGAATAAAAATATTAAGAGGTGTCTCAACAGAAGCTATGCAACAATTTTCTTTTCGCTCATTTCTTCCAAATTATGGTCTTTAGCAGCTATACTTTTTTCTTCTTAATCCTTGCTGTCTTAACAGACTGGTTGTGGTCATAAAGTACTTGCTGATTACTCTCTTTCACATATTCGTACATAGGGACGTCTACTGCCAATCTGATCTAGACTATCCACCTCATTGATGCTCTGCCTCGTTTCTAACCATACTATAGTCATAAATTATCATCACCATCATTTCAATCTCTAATCATCCACAGCTAGACATATGCCTCTGCAATTTATTTCCAGTCCGTTTGATTCAATGCCACCTGCATGCAAAGCTTCCCAGCGATTTCCACTATCGGTCCGTCTGTATATACTGTACCCGCAAACAATTATTCTGAACATCCGGATCCAAGTTGTTCTTCATCCTGTTGAATAGTGTGTTCAATATATTCGCGGAAACCAGCTGGTCGCAGCCGAGCGGCTCCTTCGTCAGTTCAGACAACACTAGCGATGCGAATTCTAAAACGAAAGTGTCTTCGATCTGTTAAGGAAAAGTGTTTACTAGTAAATAGTAAATACCAAAACGACAACAAAAAAGCTTTTTATTCAACGAGGCGAGCAAAAGGTTCACCTAGGATAGTAAGCGCCACGTTGTTTCTTATGAAAGATTGCGTTCGTAGCCTTGAAATATACATTGTAAAATCTCGTTACCCCAGTATTTTCACTAGCATACAACATCCTTTAAACCGGGACACAGTAATGTTTACACAGTACTAATTGTCGGCTGCAATAGGAACTGCGGTAGTACATATTTAGACGGTCTTCGGTAACGGAGACCTACCATCAGTAAAGTGTGAGAATACTTAAGTTATATTAATGTTCTCAAAAAAAACCATCACCAGGTAGACAATCTTAAGTAGTATTGCTCATGAGTAATGAATGATTTTATATCTTTAACTATTTCATTCGTAAATACTCACTTTCACCAACATATAGGCAACATTACGCAAGTTCTGAGGGTTGTCCAGCACCTGTTCCGGCCCCAGCGGCAACTGGCACAACTGCGCTAAGGCCTTCAAAGCGAACCGTTTTATGTTCAACTCCTTGTCCTCAATGTGAGGCAGGATGTAACGGATCGCGTCCAGGTTGAACAGTATCTGTCTGTTCAGCATATCCTGGGCCGAGAACTTCGTAATCGCTCGCAACGTCTGGTAAATGAAATATTTAAGTAATCTTAGAATCTCTCAATATAATTTAATCTAAATGCGATGTTGGTCTTCAAATCAAGAGTGAATAGGCATCTACTAGGTTAATGCTTTTTACCACTGACCACATTGCTACTTAACATCAGGTGGGATCGTACTGAAGCATTAACTTTTTCATAGTAAAGAAACAAATATCCTGGGCTGCATGATGATGTCAATTGTTATTATCGTATATATCTTTCAAAGCGCGTTTACGTGTTAACGTTACTGTTAACTGTTAAGTTAACAGTATCTTATTATAAAAAACACAAGAAAGGACATTTTATGAAATCAACATTTAAACAAAAATTAATATAGGAAATAATAACCAATTTGAAATAATGAATTACCAAAAATTTTCAATGCCTCTGCTAGAGCAGAGCTTCTTACAAGAAGTATTAGTTAATACTATATATTCAAAAAATGTAGTATTTTAATAATAGTTTTTTTTTGTGTAATAGATCTAATTTTTTTCAAAATATTACTTGAGAATGAAAACGAAGACGATGAGGCGCTCACTCAGAATACCAGAAGATAATGTAATGGCCGTAGATAATATGAGGATATCCTTCATCAAAACTTCACAAAGGTGACTCCGTAACTGAACCAGGTATTATGTTACTAGACGGGCAATTAGTTATAGCAACATAGAGGCAATATATGATGTAATTTTTATTTGAAATAGTCCTTATTCTACTCTAAAGTTGTCTTTAAATCTACAGCCCCAAATGGTATTAAATTTATCATTAAAAGAATATTCAAAATCATTATGTTAACCTGACATAATATCTCTGGTTCAGGTGACTCCAATAGCAAAACAGCAGTCCTAGCTGTTTCCGGTGTTATGTTATATGGGTGAAACGATAAATCCTTTTTCTCAGCTGATCTATTTTCCCTGTCTTTCTGTAAAGGTTTCGCCATCTTGTCTCAATAAACATATATCAAAATATATCTCACGCAAACCCCTTATCACTTTAGACGTTTCTAGTGTCAAAAACTTTAATAGTTTTTTTAACAGATTTTCTTTTAAATATACAAATATGTACTAGCTGTAAATCTGACGCAGACAATAAAAAAAAATTAATCACAGTGACATTTTAACGTATTATTTTGAATGGTGATTTACATTTGGGGCTTTATGCGAAATAAAGGTTTAGTTTTTCGCTATATAAGAACATTCGCTAGGAAGTTCAGAGCGTTTCAGGAGGCATGGCTGCTGCCTTGGTGGGGAAGTGGGGGGATGACCACGGCACCGCTGTGGGCGCTGGATATATTAGTTCTGATTGTCAAAATGTGCTCGACATGTGCGATTGCTATAGTGAGGGTATTCATACCACCGACCATGAAAAGTTTATACGGGGAAACTGTTTTGGTTCGTAGTTTCTTTTTACAAATAGTCTTCATCATTTTAACCGACGGATGTCCATTGCTGGACTTAGATCTCTTGTAATATATTCCATAAAACAAAGCCTTCTTCTGTTTTGATCCGGTAGCTCCCTGTTTGACCTAGTAGGAGGTCAGCCAAAAGGCTTTCCTGTACAGTGACTAGCAAACACGACATTATTATGTTGAAATCATTTAACTATAAGTTAATCATCATTGTAGTAATCTTCCGAAACGTGAGATTTAGATCAGTGATTCCCAAAGTGGTCTATATCGACCCCTACGGGTCTATGACAACCTGCAAGAGGTCTACGTCAGCGAAAAAAAATTTGGAGGTCCACGATAGTGAATCTCAACACATATGATAGTGCCTATTTACTAACATCATACTATCTTATAATATCAAAACATATACATTATTTATAAAAGTACCTATGAAGTAAAGAGTTTATTATATATGTTTAGAAAATTGTGTAAGTTGTAGGATGTTGGTATTCGCTTTGTGGTCGCAATACAATTTGAACTTGCATAAACCTGAGAGTCGCAGTCTCAGAGCTTCGCTTACTTGCACTGACTTGTTCAATTCGTCACTCTATAAATACGAATATGGGACAAAAAAGTTTATTCGTTTCCTGTGTTTTAATTTAAATTCAATTAAGAAATGAATAAATTAACACGTGTTTTTACTTTAAGTTTGTAACACCAAACTTCACAACAGTTAGAAATTTACAGGAAATCAATATCTGGTAAGTAGAAGGTCTACACAACACGAAAAAACATGGCAAGGGGTCTACGACACAAAATAGTTTGGAGAACTCTGATTTAGATGTTGAACCTAATTTACTTAATTCTTCTACCGAATACTGTATTCAAATATTGTGTACCATTTTAAAGGGTGCTGTAGCAACTAAAATTACTACGGCAGCGCCATGGCCGGCGAATCCTTGGTAATATGTACCTTGTAAATATTCTGTAAAGATAACTGGCGCCGGTCAAGGATTGGGACGGGAGCTGGCGATACAATTCGCAGAGTTGGGTGCCACGGTCATATGCTGGGATCACGACACGCCGAGGAACAACGCAGTGGTTAGCGAGATACGAAGCAAAGACGGAGAGGTAGTGTCAACCCTTATTTATCAACTGGCGAAGTTATCACATAATTGATTTCACATGCAGTAATCAGCTACGTTATATGTCCTATTTCTTCTTCTTCATTCTCCTGCCCTGGTCCCACTTTATGGTAGGGTCGGCACAACATGTTCTTCTCTTCCAGTCTCGCCTATCAGCCGTCATCTCATCGGTTACCCCTTTCTTACT
>DWLS01006473.1:0-11592 GCA_018246255.1 Pachliopta kotzebuea | reverse complement strand
CAAAACAATGAGCTGACAAATGACAATCAAGTATTGGCATGCGCAGAAACGACATTACTTTCCGGTCCCCCTAATATATTAAATTGACCTTTCACAATATTTACACAAACCTTGTGGAAGTTGTTTGTTTACATCCTAGATTAACAGGTAGAATTCTGGATATAAAATTCTGTGGGGATAAAAGGGTACAGCCAGAGGCATATGAAACTACTTCGGATAGTACATAACATTTTAAAGAAAATCTTCTACAAATCTATTATTATAATATATATACATAATCTTTATTTAATTTATATAGCGAAGGTCGCATGCTGTTTATATGACATAAATTTGCATCATGTGTGTGACATCAATGTCTATCTTGTTCAGGCGGAGCGTACTCTGGCAGCGGTAGCAAGCCGGCTGGTGGTGGCGCCGATCTGGGCAACGTGATGTACAATAAGACGCACGTCGCTCTCAACAAGGTCAATGTGAGTACACTAACAGATTACCACATCAACTAATATGTTGTCTAAAATTGCAGGCACGATAAACATAATTTGGTACGATAACCACGTATCATCATAAATTATTAACAAAAAAAAATGATTGATTGCAAAATGAAAATTTCTAATTTCTGTACCGTTATTCAAATCTGTACTGAATCACTATTTACAAAATTTTTTTTTTCTTTTTTTGTAAAATAAAATACTTCTCTCTCCATCTACTATGTAGTATTTCGCCACCAGAAAACTATATAAACTTGTTCTACCAATTTTAAGAAGTACAATTGGACTACACCAATACCTCGCTTTGCGACGATAAGCGATAAAAGATTTTCTGTAGCAAACCATTTAATGATCGAAGATGGGTTCCAGGCTTCCGAAAATACTACCTTTTAATAATAAAATTGGTCAAAGTAAATTTTTCAAACAAAAATAATATACAAAAAACGTATTAATTTAAACAAAATAAACTACATATTCATTTAAATTATGAAAGTTAAAATCAATTATTCTCTGATGAGTCCATAGCGGCTGTTGTCTTAGGTCGGTTTTCTTTGACCAAAAAATTGTCACACTAAATTGTTGCCTCACGCTACGTAATAAAACTGAACTCTAAAATAAGCAAAACAAAGTAAAAATTAAATTATATTAAATTTGCGTTGATTTTTAGTTACAAAGTGAATTTCCAAGTTTCGACGGCATGCCGTCATTAAAAATAAAGGTGTTGCCATATTTTGGGAAAAAAAATTATATATTATCGAATACAAAACAACGTAACTTCCAAAATCTAACGACGCAGAGTGAAAATTAGTAAAAATTAAGCAGCGACGCATCTTCGAAAAAAACGCAAAACGAAACCACGCAAAGCGAGGTGTTAGTGTATATGTCTACATATGATCTGTAGGTCATAATGACAAACCATAAGTCAGCAAGCATATTACCCTGAAAATAAGTTGTCAATGTTATAAAGCAAACATTTAGCTATTTAAATTATATTTTTCTAAAATGGTATATTAGACTGATAATCAGTTTTATACATAACAAGAAATTGGCAATGTGACTTTGTTTAAATAACTTGTAATCGTTTGACAGAGTTACGAGAAGGCGGCATTCCACAGCGGCACGCCGCCGCCTTTCGGAGCCGGTTCGCACCTTTACATCCCCGCGCCGCCGCACCACCACCCGCACCACCATGCGCCCCAACAGCATCAGGTACTGATATAAAAATACGCAACACACACAAAAAATACTTATACACGAAATGTACAAACTAGTACGCACATACACACATGACACAGAGACTAAATTCTCAACCCACATAGTTTAGACCAGAGTTCCTTAAACTTTTTTGTGCCGTAGACCCCTTGCCCTGTTTTTCCGTGTTGTGTAGACCCCCTACTTACCTGATATTGATTTCCTGTAAATTTCTAACTGTAGTGAAGTTTAATGTTAAAAACTTGAAGTAAAAACAAATGTTAATTTATACATTTATTAAATGAATTTAAATTAAAACTACTTGAAATAAAATTTTGTATCTGTTATGTAAAATATACATAACATTAAATAAACTATAAATAAAATAACATAAGGAATAAGTCAATATTTTTAGTGAGAATGATGAACCTGATGCTTAATAAATTATCAACATTTGACGTCAATTCTGTAAGGGTTAATCTTAAATCTCTTCGGCTAATGATATCCAGTCTGTTTCTTTTTATCGTTAGGAGATTGGTAACAGCGCTGAACCTCCTTTAGACTAGGTATGATGATGGAATGGAAATTAAATAGATACTTTTATAAATAATGTATATGTTTTGATATTATAAGATAGTATGATGTAAGTATATAGGTACTATCAGTGTATGTGTTGAGATCCAATATCGTGGACCCCCATTTTTATTTCATGGACTCCCAAATTTTTTTTCGCAGACGTATACCCCTAGAGGTCGATATAAACCACTTCGGGAATTACTGGTTTAGACGATGGTACATATCATATTGTACTGGGAATACACATTTCACCACCTTCAAAGTCTTTTTCAATTAACACTATGAGTACTTTCGGTTATGTGTTATCACATTGAAAATTGAAGAAATAACAATGTAATAATAGTTCTAATTTAATTGTGAAGAGTGAGAGGGATAGATTAGGAATAGAGAGAATGCTTGAGGATGAGGACTAGTTGGTTGTTGTCTCCTATATCTAATGATAAATGATAACTACCTTAGCGATTAGTGGTTAAAAATATCCACATGTCCCGAAGAATGCAGTATGTTGTCCCAAAGATTCCTTTCCATAATTAAAACATTTTAAAAATGTAGTTTGGAAATAGACATTCTGATCATTTTTAACATTACAAACACACACATCTATTTACATATACAATAACTAATTATTATTTGCTATACAATTTTAAAAGTTTTTTTTTTGCTGTAATTATTGTACATTATAATAAATATTAGTTTACCTTTTTCTTTGCATGAACGTAAAAAAAGTTTTATTTTTATGCCGTCTAATAATTTAGTGCACGCATTTTAATTTGTATATTTTGATTTATTGTATTTCTTAGTGTTTGCTCTCATTTGTAGATGGATGTTCGGGTGAACAATAGTCATAATAGGCGGGTAAGTCTATATATATGCATATAATATATGTATACGTTTATATATTTGTTGTCCCTATGCATGTATTTGTAATGTAACCACAAATATGTCTTATGTATGTTTATATATTTGTTATATACTACCCGCCTTAATTTATATTATAAGCATGATTTTATTTATATCTATTGTATATGTGTTATATGATACTTAATTTGTGCATTAAATATATATGTAATAATAATAAAGTAGTTCTTTAAACGGATGGCCCAGTGAGTTCTGATTGGTTTGATGCACGGATAAAACCGTGGGCATTGGCTAATATGGCGCTAATAACTATAAAAATGGTCGCCGTCCGCGTCGATTGGTCACCTCGCCTCGCACACTATTAGTTTGCACTAACATTGAAATTAACCTTGAAAAAATTAACTTTAACTTTTTAACAAAGCAATTACTACCTGATCTAGGAGGGTAGGCCGCAAGGTTCGACCTATCTGTGGATGTGGTGAACTGAGCGACGCTGTTACTCCTCTTCAATAAGTGTACTATCGTATGTTGATCTTACAGCAGGAGAGCGGCGCGGGCGGCGGTCGAAGCGCTGCGTCGAAGCCGGCGGCAAGCAAGCCCAATTACTCCCAGTCCTATTGGGCTCCCAATTAGCCCTATATGGTCAGTATAGCGTCACAGACCTGTAGCAGTCGTATTTCACTTAAAACTCACTATGCTGTCGAAATCTCAATCATTAGTTCTGTTCCATTGAATCACCTTGATTTTTTTTCTTTTCCAGGCGCACTTCCTCCAAGTCGTCCGACATGTGTACATAGAGCAGGGATCGTCGACTCACCCCACACCCAACATACCCCCCGCACTCCCGCAGCCCTTCGAACCTTCACAACCCTCGCCAAACTCTTCCTCGTCATCGTCCTCCACATCGTCATCCCCTACGCCTCCACCTACCCGCAAACCTGCTGGATTAACGAACTTGGATGCTCATGCGCCGACCTCATTGTACTCGCGAATACTGACGCTCCTCAATTCGAGAGGAAAAGACTTAAACACGCATCGATCGGCTTCTAACGTTCCGAGACCGTCCCTCACAGCCGAGAGGCCAGGTTTAAACTTCAAACCTGCTTTAAAAGTCCAGAAACCGACCTTAAGAGTTGAAACACCACCATTGAACTATAAAAAATCAGAGCCAGAGAATCAAGAAACTATCTTGGATGTTCCAAATACGACGCCGGTCATCGAAAGTGCTATCGACGAGAGATCGGGTCTGAACGCTCAGAAACCTGCATCAGACGTCGAGAAACTGAACTCTAATATTCAGAGACCGGTGCCAGACGTCGAGAGACAATATTTGAATGTCCAGACATCGGTATCAGACTTCGAGAGACCGAACTTAAATATTCAGAGATCAGCGCAAGACCTAGAAGGACCGATCTTGAATATCCGAAGACCACCGCCAGATGAGAGACCGCATTTGAATATCCAGAGACCGACGCCAGATGTCGAGATACCGACTTCGAATGTCCAGACTCAGGTACCAAATATCGAGAGACTGACTGTCAATGTTCAAAAACCGGCTCTAACCTTTGAGAGACCAATAGTTAATGTTCAAGACTCTGTTTTTATCACCCAGAATCCAGCTCTTACGATTCAGAGATCAATCTTAAATGTTCAGAAGGCAGTTATGAATTCACAAACTGTCATAGCAGGTCAAACGCCTATCTTATCTTCGCGTACACTCGTGGTCTCTGGTACGCGAAGAACAACCTTAGTTGGTACTCGAGTACCGGTTTATAGCACGCACGGGCCCGGACACGGAATAGTTGGACCGGTTTTTCCACCGCCCGGGTTCACTGGGTCGCATAGACCAGTTTTTAGATCTCCAAGACTGCCGCTAAGTGAGTTTCAAAGATCAACATATGGAATCCAAAGATCTGGCTTTCAAGAAGCATCATCGGGCTTTCGAAGACCGTTATTAGACTTTCAAGGACCAAATTCTGGACTGCATGGACTAGTTACGGGTTCACATAGACAATGCTTTCAAGTGCGGCCTCCTCAAGGAGTTAGAGCTACTTTCCAGGAACGAATGAACTTCCAGAGGCGAGATTATTAGATTATTAGCTCACAGGGACCAGTTCATCTACCTGCTTGGCTCGGAAGGCCCATAGGCCTAGTGTCTGGATATCAAGAACTGACGCTGGCTGAACCATCTGGTTTTTCATTGACACCGGATCTGGCCTGCAGAGGATCACCGATGCTCGGTCATGCGTCGTGAATAAGTGCCGCGTAATGTTTTAACTTTTATGTCGGAGGGTGGTCGTGAAACAGTAAAAAAATTCTTAGCTAGATTTTAACAATTTTTCTTTTTACTATCGTAAATATAAAATGGTGTCGATGTCGATTTCGGCGGTTAGCGTTTTGCCCTTGTCAATTTGTCGGTGTGTAGCTCATGTATATGGTTTTAACTCGGTTGTTAAAATTTAGCTAAAACTACAGTTAAACGTTACCCACGCCATTATTATTTATAAACTCAACATATAATTCATATGTGGCTGATATTGTAAAATATTTTCTTTTTAAATTAACGAATCGAAATCTTTAAACATGTTAATATTGTAACAATTTTTTTTTTTTTAATAAAATCAGTAGTGTAGTAGCGCGATGGCGCCGCGCATAGGTGGCGCTATGCCTTAGTATTTAATGTTGTATTAATTTTTTTTTTATTATTCTACGAATTGAATAATAAGAAAAAAAAAAAACTTGACGCGGGAAAGAGACGGGGCGACTGATCTGTTTCCGGCGCGTCGCTCTCGCTGCGAACGGTTTCTATTTTCCCGCGCGGCGCCATCATATCTCAATTATGTTCGCATAAGTCCGCTCCGATAGTTTTACATGTTTTTTTTTAAATTAAAATAAATTAACGGTAGTTATGTATATCTTATCTCTATATATATATATAATATGTATATGAATGTAAGTGTTTAGGGCGCTATGCGCGCTAATGTTTTTTTTTTTATATTTAGTTGACAGGACTTTTTGTAATTAATATTATTGTGAAAAAAAAATATGAAAGTATGTCTTAGATGGGTAATCGTAATGTAAACTGGTAACCGTATTATAAAAATAGTCGAGGTCTTTTTTTATGTGAACGAATGCTGTCATGATCTCGCGGGCATTTGAAAGTACGAGGGAAAATATACATTGAATACGATGCGCAGTTTTATTGACTCCGACGAAACGGACTGATGAGGTGATCTAGAGGAAGTGGACAGACACCACATCCGTCCGACGAAATTACACAGCATCATCACATCTTGCCCTTTCAAAGGAATCCTTTATTTTCATCTTCACAAAAAAAATTGTTAATCATAGAAAGCTATATTAATAATAAATTAAAAGAGGAGCAACCGGTAATTTAGAAGAATTTTTCATATAGATTTTTTTACGTACCGAACAGATTAATTCTTGTTAATGATTACGCCCGTAAATAATGTTACTAAACTGTCACCAGTAACAGAGCTCTACAGTAATAAATATTTAAATAAAGGTTACAATGACATTTTTTAACATATTTGGTGTTGAGTAAAGATAACTTTTTTTTCATAACTTTATTCATTTAATAACAGAGATATAATAAAAAAATATAAACCATTTATACTTCCTGTTAAACCCCACAAGTAGAATCAAACTTATTTAATACCCACAAAGACTTGAAGTGATACAGTAATATATTTATCCCATATATATATATATGAATATGGATGTGAATGAGTGAAAGACCATATTTCCTTTTTACCCTTGAGTACCAAATACATTACTTTGCACCTCTTTATTTAACATTTTTTCTTTTATATTTCTTTTCTCGTTCATAAATAATTTTTCATCATACGTCCATGGAATCATGATGAAGAAAGTCTTCATTAAGAAAAACCGTATCAAATTTTCCACCATGCAAAATGTAATAGTAGAGGCAGACCAAAGAGAAAGATAAAATAAATAAGATAGAATATGTAGAAGTGAATTGTGATATAATCATTTATAGAATAGAGAGGAGGAAGAAATCTGGTGCTGTTCCCAGATGAAGTGGGAACAGGGAGAGGTTGAAAAAATTTATATTTAGTTGAAGCGAAGAGACTGGACTTTCACTTAGTGTACTACAGTCTCAAAACACCACATGCTGTGATGTAGTTTGAGTGTAATTTAACTTGCTTATTACCAATAGACATAGTTGATACAACACTTATATATGTAAAAGTATATATTCTTCAAAAGCAGCACCAAAGCATTGTTGTGTATGTATAATTTATAAATGTGCTGCAGCTGCATCATCTACAATCCAATACACTGAACCATTTTCAGGTTTCACTCGACCAGCTGGCAAGTCTTCTTTATCAATAAGGATTCTCTGAAAAATGTCAAATTTTAAAAGAAGTGAAAAATATATACAGAATAATAACTTAGATATTTCTAAACATTGTCAATTTTTGTTTTTTTATATCCAGAATTGGCTTATATTTGGTTTGGGTGTTAATGGCAGCGGGTTTTCTATATAAATGTGGTGGCTAGCTGAGTTCCAAAAATTCTCCTGAAGTTCAACTTGGGTCTCCATGTTACAAAGTAAACGCTTAGGCACTCTGTCATGGGAACAGTTAAATGTTTTTTTATAGCTGTCCGAAATCCAAATAATTTATATCTATAGTTTTATAGGATTGTGATTAATTAGTGTTTTGAGAAGTTTTAGTCTCATTACCCCCGAATTTTCAATGACTGCAACATCTAACCTCCAACATGGAAATAGTTTCTACATAAGCAACTTCTTAGGTACCTTCACTTCAGTCAGCTTGTAAAAGTAAACCAATGATTGGATAACCCAAGGATATCATAGCAGTCAATATAGTTACCTTGATCATGTCAGCTTTACCACTGCCGCTGCAAGCAAAAATACAGTTCCTTGCATTGTTAATTACTGGATAAGTCAATGTAATCCTTTCCGGAGGAGGTTT
The DNA here is from genome assembly GCA_018246255.1 of Pachliopta kotzebuea. Taxonomy (NCBI): domain Eukaryota; kingdom Metazoa; phylum Arthropoda; class Insecta; order Lepidoptera; family Papilionidae; genus Pachliopta; species Pachliopta kotzebuea. The sequence goes on along the minus strand of DWLS01006473.1, from coordinate 3,497 downwards.
AGGTGAATCTGTTATAGCTGCTACTTTCAAATCAACTTCATCTAACAATGGATGGCCAGGAAATAATGAACAGGTGTGGCCATCTGGACCCATGCCCAACAATAGCAGATCGAATTTGAAGTCATCACTTTTGAATGCTTTTTTTAATTTTTCTTCATAGTCCTTAGCAGCTTCTCCAGCTGAAATATAGAGTTTAAATATTATTTATTTTTTGTTCATTATGAGTGTTTCACACAACTTTGAAGCTGTAAAGAATTCAAGGTCATTATAATAATCATAAGTGCTAGCTTCTAGTTTGCCTTTAAATGCAAATGTAAGGAAGTAACTAAGTATTTGCTTCGTAATAAGGAAGTCTCTGCTTCTATTCAAAAACTACACGTGAAGAAGTTTTAAGACTGCTGCTGCTACCACCTTAACACATCAATATCTTACTATTTCATCCTTTGTTAATTAATTGCAAGGTTTGAATGATAAAAATAAAACTATTATTTTAATAATAAAATAAAAAGTATATATGTAAAAATATTATGAATATTAAATAGTTTTTATATCACCTGTAACTCCTTGCTTTATAACAACAAACTGGTCTCTTTTTAGATCAGTTTTGGGTATTAAATTTTTTTCATAACAACCGAATGTGGAGTCTTCACTGTCTTCGGGCACCAGTCTTTCATCACAAAATGCAAGTGTCCACTTTGACCAATCTGTAGCTACTTGTGGGAGACCTTCACTTAAATATTTTACTACTGATCCACCTGAAATATATATAATTGTTCACAATAAATAGGGATACTGGCAACTGAATATATTATGTAATTTATAGGTAGTACACAAATTTTTAAACCAGAAAAATTAAGTACTATTTCTGTTTCCTTTAGAAGATCTAAGTATCCTTATCAAGCGATTTCCTGTTACCTTTACCAGATCCTTGTGAGACTAGAGCTCACTTAACAGGTTAAAAGCTAGACCCCTTGACATAAAACAATAAAAAGTTAAGTAGTTACCTGAAAGACCTATGTAAAATCTCCCCCGGGTCAAAATCGCATCATTAGATATTTTCTCAATGTAAGACGCAAGTTTTCTTATTATTTCTTGCTCGTTAGCAACTTTTATTGTAGTCATTTTATTTTAATTTTGATTTCGAAAAAGTTTTCAAGTTCACTATGTACATGAATATTTCTTTTTTTTGTAAATGTTTTTACAGCTTTGGATACGAGTCTTTTTGAACTTACTATGTACATGAAGCAAGGTCAGTCTGGCTATACTTAAGAACAAAATTTTCTCGACGTTTACGTTTATTTAAAACAGTGTACTTATTTTAAAGAAAATTTGCTATTTGTTTTTAAGAAAAAACTAGATAAATTTTTTGTTTTAGTTAAAAATTTATTTCGAATAATTTTTTATAAAGCGAAATTAATTTTAGTTTTATTATTACTGTTTATGTAACCTCCTACGATTGGATAAGTTATATTCCCTGGTCACACCAAATTGTAAGCATTCTTCGGAAAATGTAAATTTTTATGTTAATAGGAAAGTTAACAACTTGTTTAAAACTAAAATAAATTAAAAAAATAAAATTTTAATAAATATACTTAAGCGTGAATTTTAATACCGTCTTTCATTAAACTATATCTCAAAATATTAATAAATTTTTACTAAGATTTGTACTTTGTTAGTTTATGTTATCTATTTAGTTTATACTTACATTTTTAACGCAAACTTTATTTAATTATTTAATGATACATATAAAAAATTAATCAAAGACACACAGAAAGATTAAAGCGATTTTGGATTAGTCAATAGCCTTCGTTAATTATAAAAATCAGAATATATTTTAGTTATACCGTTAATTAAAAGTTTTTTTAACAAAAACAGATTATGTCAGAAGTGGGATTCGAACCCACGCCCACAGAAGTGGACTGCGACCTGAACGCAGCGCCTTAGACCGCTCGGCCATCCTGACTTAAGCATTTGGTCTAAATAATAAAATCTTCATCCCGTTGTTGTGTCATAAATAGTTTCTACATTATTTTTATAAATAAATAACTATCTAATTAATTTTGCTGTTTACGCATTCATTGATAACAAAAACGAACTAAATTTTCATTTAATAAAATTTTCGTAATAAATACCGAGTAGGTAGCAAGCCAGCCATGTACAACAATCTCTTTTTTAAAAACAAGTGAATTTAGTTTAGTGAAAAAGTATAGAAACATTCGTGAACTTATAATAAATATTTTATTAATGAACTATCAATAAGGGACTTTAATGTTTATTAATTACATACTGATAATATGTCGATTAATAAATAGTTACCTATTTTGGAGTCACAGCAAACAAAAATTATTTATATCGTTGAAGACGTAAACTGTTGGAAAGTTATTGAACAAGAAATTGTTAAGAACCCAAAACATTTAACCATTTTCTTTTAAACCCTCCACTTTTATTCATACATAAATTTTTTAAATGCCTTTATTTGTTTTTAATTGCTTTATACTGGACAAATGTTTTTTTTATTTTGTTTTAATTTTTATTTTATAAAAACGAACTGACGGTGTTTTAGCTATTAGATAGTAGATGGCGTAGATACATAAAAGATTTGATGAATATAAAATGTAATAGATGGCGCTGTGAAAACAATAGTTAAGTTGATTTTGTTATATAATAGATGGCGTTGAATCGTTATTGTACAGCAGGTTCCGTTACACAAGCAATTGTTTATCGCACGAACACCGTAGTAAAAAGTGAAAGTACACAATGCGGGTAATCGAAAACGGGCACGTCGACCGCGACCGTACGGTTGTTGACCGTCAAAACTATTCTCCGGTGACGTAATTACCGTAACACCGGCGCAGCACAGGTATTTTTTTAGGGTATACCGATCAGACAAGACACCTCTTAGTGGTTAGGAAGAGAAAGGAAACTCATTCGTGTGCCACAATCTGAAATTATGCAATGTATAGCCGTAAAAGTATCAAATCAAAAAAAAATTTAGAAAAGAATTATACTCGAAGATTATTTTTAAAAATTTTTCATTATTAAAATTAAATACATAAAGAAATAGATACAGGTTAGCAATAGAAATAGAAATTCTTAAAAGCCATGAAAAAGTAAACCGAGCATATGTACCTTCAGTTGAAAAAAGTACCTGAACATTGGAATACATAATTTTTTTATTAAAATCTCAAATATCATTTGGTAGGAAAAATTTTGATTATATTTAAATTTCTAATTAATTATTAAAATCCTACGTAAATATTTAACCTGATTCATCTAACGTGAGTCTAAACATTTAAAATGCTAATGAATGTTTTAGATTTGTTTTTGAATCCATTAAACAAAAATTTAGCATTTATTTCGAGAAACTATATAGACTAGCGGTCGCCCGTGAGCCACGGTAGTGACAGCTCGTCCGGTCGGGCTCCAGCCAGCTCTCGTTCGCTGTCCGCCCGCTGTGTTTTTCGGAGCGAAGGTTCTATTGCGATCGTGCCCATTAC
>DWLS01006472.1:0-11592 GCA_018246255.1 Pachliopta kotzebuea | reverse complement strand
TGAAAATCCTTATGTACTTTCTTTTTTTGTAACTCTGTGATAGTGCACAATAAAGTATATTTGTATTGTATTGTAAAAGAGCATATCAAAAAAAAAAAGGTTATTTCCGTCCGCAACATTCACATGAGAATCTGCCTTTCACCCACCTCATCACAAATAAAATACGAATATCGTAAAATTTTAATTAGAAGGAGAAAGAAGGAAGAAAACTTGTAGCAAAGATGCCACTTGCCGCGAAAGTTGTTGGGAACGATTCAAAAAACTTTTCATTATTCTATCACAGGCGTATTGTAAAAGGCGACTAATAAGACTGTTACCAGCTTTCATTTCTTTCTAATTTGCAAGCTAATTTTAACGATTTCTTTACAGAGTTTTTCAGTTTACTTCAAAAGGCTCAAATAAGATGAAAATTTTTGTCATACATTTCTTAATCATACTTATAACGATTTGCAGGAAAAGTGCGGCATCATGAAAAAATACTGCATCTTCTGGATTGTCTTCTTGATGCTGTTCATCATTGCTTTCCTCAAGACATTGTTCCACATGGACGCTGGACACGTGATCGCTCAGATTCTCTTCCTCGGTAAAAATCATATAACAATAATCTTGATCAGGTCATCGGTTTAATAAATATTATATTATCTTTAAACGTTCTTTAGCTGTATAGGAATCAAAGATAATATTTGTTCTCCTGTTTCACTTTCTCATCGGCGTTAGATTCGTATTGGGGACCACCGTTTTAAAAAGCTAATTGTTATTCGATACGCTCCGTTTTGAGGTTAATGTTATTTGCAATAATATAATAACAATGTTTCAGCTGAAAACTTCTACTTCATCGTCGTGATCCGCAGTTACCTAATATCGATTAACGAAGATGGAGTCCTATAAATAGCAGACAACTATTCTATCTAGCTTCGTACGCACGAAAGAGACGCACGACTTTTCGCCGCTGGCAACACTGGCGAACGTACCAATATGTTATAAACATACATGCTAGAACGTAAGTAGTTCTCCAACGAATCCGTTTTTCGCTTCTAAAGTATTACACACATGAATACGATTGAGAAGTTTAATTTTTTTTATCTGATAACTTGCTATGTGGTTGTTATTGCTTGCTAGAAAGAAACACATAATATATATGAAATAAGTATCTATTTCTTTTGGAACGCATAATACTTGCTTTAAGTGTACTGGTAACACTTAATAGAAATCTTTATATTTAAATTTTTCTTATAAATATTGCATATACACTATAAATAATAATATAATTATAATTATTCTGATAAAAAACTGCTTTTTTGTAAAGAAATATACAAGTCATCTTTTTTTATAAAGATAGTCATTCGTCGATTTTAATACAAAAAAATGTATGAGGATTAATAATTTTACAAACGTCTTTTTTATTTATTTTTAAACCAGGAAAAAATAGCACTGTCTTTTCTATATTGTTATAATAAATAAATAAAAATAAAGTTTGATGGTGAAAATACTATATCTTGACAGCACTGAATTTATCATCAATGATTGAAAAGCTAAGTTGTTTTTAATTTATTGTTTATAAAAGGACGGTGATTAGATTGAATTAAAATAGTACCATTATTGAAAACTGTTATAGAGAATAATCGTGTAATTTTTTCCAGTCAATTGTTTTTTTGTATAGTTAGTAATCTCTTCTCAATCCAAAAGGTTAACTGAAAGGACACGCTTTGAAGTATTGTCTACCTTTTGCTTATTTAATTCTACTTGTATCTGTTTCCTTTGCAAAATAATAAAATAAAAAACATAAGAAATTTAAGATTAATAATTCATTTAATCTATTTCTCATATTTTACGTTATAAAAACAGATGTAATTGTTTTACGATGTACAAGGTTGTGAAATTTGTTCGCTGTATGCCTGCGCGCATGATGGCTAAATGAGAAATATCATATCATGAAACAATGATGCACTTGCTTTTGTGTTCGTGATAAACAATATCATTTTAATGTTAATTAAGCGTTTGTCTTCCATTACATAGTTAAGGTTCCTTATTGGTTGGCTATAAACAGAAAATGTTAAAAGATGAAGAAATTATTATATGTTACTTTTGAAAATTTATCGTATCGCAGTTACATGAACATAATTGTATATCTGATGTGCCGTTCTAGTTCAGTGGGTCATACTCGCTATATAAGACGAAGGTTAGATCCCCACTGAGCATGATCTTCCTATAAAGGCAAAGGTAATAAATGTGTTTGTACAACAGCCTTCGTGGACATGTGGTTGGTATCCTAGTGGTCTCTCTCTGGATATTCATCCTCCATATTACTGGTTAGTACCAGTAATATGGAGGATGAATATCCACCCGAGTCCTGGTAGTGAAAACCTTGAGAGATATTTATTATTTTGAACATGTCCTACGGTTAAATTTTCAAATTTCGCATACCATGTAATGTTGATAAGTTTCAGGTTTATTATCAACGAATTTAACGAATATTTTAATTATTTACTTAAATTACGCAATTTACAAAAGTAACTAACAATTTTTAATGATTCACAATAGATATTATAATTGTCCAAAGAATAATTACAATTTTATATTATACAGCTTTATATACCATATAGTATTTATAACATAGTATTTAAAAAAAAAACAATAATTGAATGAGAGCTTTTTAAACAGATTATTTAATGTATATTTTTACTAGTAGATTTCATGTTAAAAAAATTATTTTAGCTATATAAAATTTCTATTTAATCCTATATTATATTATAAATAATTTCTAGTACGAATTTATCGAAAAACTCTTCTAAACGAATACAAAGGCGTTTATTTGTTGTGAAAGACTTGTTCTTTTTAATGTATTTTTAATCTACATCTATGTCAGAATATTTGTTTCATATTATATGTATTATCTTTGTCATTGTTAACGCTGGTCCAAAAACAAATAACCAATAGGTTTAACGTTTAACGTGGTCAGGAGACCAGTTTAATACAAAATATATGTTACAGTTATCGTTTTGTAAAAGTTTTCCGCTCGGGAAAAATGTAGTAAACGAGTAGTATTTTTAACTGTTAAATAATTTTTAGCGAATTACATTGTGTCTATTTAGTATCGTATTTCTATAGTTTATGTACGTTAGTTGTGAGGTATCTACAGTAGCTTAATATTTTAAATATATCGTAAGCGGGGGTAGTTAACCGATAAATGAATTAAAGACAATAAGACGTCCTTTGCTTTAATTAGTTTATAGATCTATGACTGTCCAACATTTCTTCTAGCAGTGAATATGGGGCGAAGATATTCTTTGAATTCAACAATAATATTAAAATATCATTTATACGTACTTCTTAAAAATTTATCTCAATACTTATCCATAAACCAATTTTTTGATATATTTAGTAAATTGCATGCGGCAACATTTGGCTAGCTATAATTGACCACTTAAAAGATCTAAGCGCAAATGTAATGATATAGTACTATTATATTACAAAATGTTACCTTCTTTCAAATATATGTATAAATATAATACCTGTTTTTGTTAATAGGTATAATTACTATATTTATATCCACTATAGGTTTCGATGCAAAGGTTAAATGAATGTTATCATCTTTGGCGATAAATCCACCACTTTAATTTGGCAAATTGTAGTAAACTTTATATTTCATAATTAATATTTACATTTCTGGTATCGAAGAGTTCATTCTGTTTTATTCTTCCACCCAAACTACTTGGTCATCTTTGGAAACGATCTTAACTGTCTCTAATACGATTGACCTCGAACCCCAGTAGAGGGAACGAAAAGACAGCAGTTTATTTATTTTATTCATGGTTTTAGGATAATACGAATACATATTATTATTTTCACAATTTGCTATAAACTTCAAAGAATATTATCGCTCCTATAGAGAAATTTGAATTGTTCGTCCTTCCTCAATAATATTTACCAAATCAATATTTAAAGCCTAACAAATATATTTTAATCAACTTTGTCTTAGATTGATGTTTGTATGAATATATTAATACTGTGTACTCTTATATACTTATAGATAAATGTTAGAGATGTTTATATAGTTATATATATAAGTATTAAGGGTCTATTCATATTTGAAAGTGACTTTCTGCCATCTTTAACCCGGAGCTATTTCTGTTTACATTTATTAAGTATAAAATGTATGAATAGGCCCTTATAACATAGATTGGCAAAACTATCGATCAATTATAAACGCTTTAAATGTTGTACGATTGTTTATTTACAATGTGAATTTGTAATTAATTTTATAGAAGTAATGAAGTTTCCGATTGTTGTATAACGCTTTGTTAAACGCGTCGACTATATAAAATTAAATTAAATAAAGTTGTAACAAGTGAAACTGACGTTTTAATGAACCCATTTTACTTTTAATCCAATTAAACGTTATCTTGTTTTTCTTAAACCATGGTATTCTAAAAAATGCTTATATTGTAGCTCCGAGACTGTTTTGTGAAAAGGCGTCTATAAGCAGTCAAATATCTATCAATTAAAATGGTGATGATTGATTACTTTTAACGATTTGATATTTTTATCAAACGGTATCAATTTTTCAATCTGTTTATCAAACTTCAGCTGATGATGAACATTTTCATAAGGGAGCGATGTGAAAAGACTTAAACTGCAATTTTCGCATACCTTCAATATTTAAATAACAATTAACATATTAATCTTATGATAAAGTTTATTATAATCACCGTGTTAAATGTATTATCAATTAATATAACGCACGTAGTGTCTCTGTACAATAGTACCTTGGTCTGTTATATTAATTGAAGCGATTTGCGCACGCGCATATGTACATAGCACTCTTTCCTCCAGTAAGCAAAATGAACCGGTGTTGTGCGGTTGTTTTCGTTTCAATTTTACACATCACAACGTGCTCTTTACAAACAGGTAAGTTTACGGTGACAATAAAAACTCGTTGATTGATGACGTAATCGGCTTTAAGGTGACTGAACTTAAACATGTCTATTTAATATATATTTTTTGTTGTTTCTATCCGCTATATTAACGTTTCCGTTCACGGTGAATGTGTTGTACATAATATAAATTTCGTTTATCATTCAGTTTTATGCATATTACTTTTTCTTTCTAATAAATTTACAAACTAATATAGATAGTAATGATACTACGTAACAGAATTTGAAATTACTTTTTTATTTCTATTAATATTGAGTTTTATATCGCTCGGAAACAATATCAAAATTTTTCACTCATCTCATTCTAATAATGAGTCTTTTGAAATTTATGTAAATAACACTGTTCATAGTTAATAAAAACATTCGTAATATTATTGAGTCATACGTCAATTAAATATAATTTTTAGTAGTGCATGTCTTACTTTAAAATCATCTTGCCACAGACCGAAAATTCTGGGAGGATTTGGCCAAGACTGAGTTGCATGAAGCTCTGAAAGTAAAACAAAACGTGGGCACTGCAAAAAATGTAATTTTGTTCGTTGGAGACGGCATGGGGCCTAATACCATCACCGCAGCCAGAATATACCGGGGCGGCGAAACACATCGACTGTCATTCGAGAAGTTTCCACACGTTGGTCTACTAAAGGTGAGAAGTAACTGTTTTTAAGCGATCTTGCTTCACGTCTAGGAAGGTGTTGTCGCAGTACATTCGTCGCAAAGACGTGCTGACTAAACATTTTAAATAGAATTTCTAGAGCTAGAGAAAGAATATTTGTAAAGAGTTATACTATCTAATCTTTACACTAAAAACAAATACGTTTAAATGTAGCTGTATGATTATACATACGCCACAACACTTGAAATCATCTTTTCATTAAATTAAGTTAACAAAGTTCATTAGAAAATAGAAAGTGGATGTTTATCTTAAAACAGAGTAAAGATCTATTGTTAAGGACCAATAAATTTCATACAAAACCTGCGTGATTAACAAACCTAAAAAAACTAATAGTAGGGTGATCTCACCGTATCATTTTATACCTTAAATATAAGTCTCTCGTAAGTAAAACGGACAACATCCAAAAAACTGTATATCTCAGAACATTATTGTACAGACCCCAATTTTATTATCTATTTTACTTTAGTTTTTGCTAAATCTAAATTTACAAAAGATTTTTTTGTAATCTCTGCATCTGTATGCTGATAGAAGACTACATCTTACTGCTTTCCTTCACAACAACAAAAACATTTCAAAATTCTTTAGATATATAAAGTTTTGTTAATATTAAAAATAGACAAACTCCAATTTTCCAGACCTATTCAGCAGATAAAATGGTGCCAGATTCAGCTTGCTCTGCCACGGCGTTGTTCACTGGTATCAAAGCCAATTTGGGCACATTAGGAGTAGACGCAACAGTCAAATGGAACGACTGTGAAGCCTCCCTTAACGAGAGTGCTAGGCTCGATTCCTTAGCAGCACTGGCTTTAAAGGCTGGAAAAAGCAGCGGTAAATAAAAATTTGTATCTCAATTAAGTTAAGATAGCTATAACATGATCGTTCATGTTTTATACTTTAAGACGACTTAGCAATAAGTTTACTATTAAATTATTCATGTAGTACTCTTATTTCTTCTCTGCTAAATCAATGTATTATAAAAAAAACCTATTTGCTTTGCTTTTATTGACCATTTTTTTATTGTCTTTGTGTACTTAAAACTTTAATCCATCGAAGAATTATACTTACCTTCTCTCTCGTTTTTGATTTTAATAGGTTATTGGCAAGCGTAACTCTGCAGGTAACATTATTTATTTTCAGGCTTCGTTACTACGACGACGGTGACACACGCGACACCCGCACCATTATATGCTCACAGCCCTTCAAGAAAATGGGAATGTGAAGCCAAAATACCATCGAATGCCAAAAATTGCAAAGACATTGCACGGCAGTTAATTGAGGATTGGCCAGGAAGAGATCTGAATGTAAGTAGATCTAATGAGATACGGAAAACAGAAATTTTCTGTGATTATGAAATATAATCTATAAAAATATTCAACTATGGATTCGAGACGTTAGAACTAGCATTATAAGTTGCGTAAAACATTACATTTTAAGAAGTCTCCTAAATGTGTTACCAAAAAAATTTTGCATAACCTTCTTCATTTATCAATTGTTGAAGGTAAAATATAACGTTTAGGTGTTACGAATTTATTAGGAAAGACGCTATCCGGAAATGGTTTTTAACTTCCAGGTTGTGTTAGGAGGAGGAAGGCAAATCTTAGTCTCTAATTCCACTGGAACTCTAGAAGATCCTCTTAGTGAATGGTCATGTTACAGAAATGATAGCCGAGATCTAATCAACGAATACAGAAAGGACAAAGAAAAACGAGGGCTAAAATATAAAGTTGTGTCCAATACAAAAGAACTTCAAGAAGTAGAGGAAAACGTTGATTACCTGTTTGGTGAGAATACTCAAACTAGTGATAAACCTAATTAATGGATATTTTACTAATTCGTAATAAACCTTTGTTCAACAGTGAAGATTTGAAGGCTGATGATAATGAACTATACAATTTTACCATCTTCACTATACAATCTAACGATATTAAGCTGTCGATAGATATTTTTTACCATATAAAGAAAGTCGCAATTTTTAAATAAAAATCGTAATCAGACAGCTATTCTGATGAAGAATGACGGCTTAACTCATAAGGTATTATTACTGTGGTTAAATGGTATCGTAAACAAAATTTTTTCTTCTGTAAAAAAAAACAATAAATGTAGAGAAAAAAAATATTTTTATTTCGTTTTACGGCTATTTTTCAGGGATCTTTGCGAACGAGCTAATGAAATATGATTTCGAAAGGAACAAAACCCCAGAAGGTCAACCATCGATATCTGACATGACGAAGGCGGCTATACAAGTACTGAGGAAGAACCCAAAAGGATTTTTCCTTATGGTTGGTCGAGTCTTATTATTTTTTATACGAAGAAACGAGCAGTATTTACCTGATGGTAAGTGATACGCTTGTCCATAACTAAGCGCTGGTTAAAATGGTATAAACAGCACCACATTGCGCTCTTCGCATTGAGACTTAAGGTGTTAAGTTTCGTTACCCCAGTAATTTCATCAACATATAGCACCCATCGAAACAGAACAGAGTAATTATTCCACATTACTGTTCGTAGGCTGCAATAGGAGTTGCGGTGATACCTACGTAGACGGTCTCCAGTAACAGATACCTACCACCAGTGCTAGCCATGTGCTAATGTACCCATGGCTAATGTAGCTACATGTCAAACAGCCGGGGTCCCGAATTTCCAGTTTATTAAGTTTAACATGATATTGATGAACAATATATTTAGTTGCTTTTATTTTAGGTTGAAGGCGGTAAAATAGATCAGGCACATCACCGGGGCAGGGCCAAGACGGCGATTGACGAAGCCGTTGCAATGGAGCGCGCTGTTCAGTTGGCAATCGACATGACTAATGATAAAGACACCCTGATCATAGTCACCAGCGATCATACTCACACCTTATCCATCAACGGATATCCAAAACGTGGATCCAGCATATTTGGTAAGTTGAAATTCCAGTTTGGTAAAAGTAGACGTATGTAAGCTCTTTTGTTGCGTAGCCTTAATAAAAAGTAGGTCGTGGTTTGTGAAATCAGATCATTTAAAGAGCACCATGATAACCTACCATTACGTTCAAGTTTAAATGTGCAAACATTACTGTATTCCAGTTTGTAGTGTGCTGTATGCTAGTGAAATTACTGGGGTACCGAGACTTAACACCTTATGTCTCTAGCTGGCGGGAGCAACGTGGTACTGTATACTCACTTAACCAGCGCCGCGTTATGAGCAAGCATATCACTTACCATCAGGTGAATGCTTACCTCGTCCCATCAAATAAAAATTTGTATGTAACAGTTTAATCTGATAAGAAACTTCTGTATACCTTCAACAACAAAATCAACTGTAATCTAGTCTTTCTCATTTACCAGTGTTATTGCATTCCCCTTCGTGTTATGGGGAAGGGGGGTCCTTGTTTTCTCTTATTTATTTTACACTCTTTATATTTTTCGCTTTCCTTTCTCTAAATGTTCTCTTCTGTCATACTACATTTATCTATCTTCCATTCTTATACAGTATTACTTTCTCTTCTTTTATGCACCGTTCAAATTTCGCCGCATTTTAAAACTTTGTTATCACTATTTCTTTTTATTCATTTACACTTCTTTATATACATATATTTTCTATTACATTTCTTTCTTTCATTTTGTTCTTACACTTTATTTCTTTATTACTTGTTATTTTCAATCGTATTACTCTTTCTATTACATCTTTAGCTAATTTTATGAATATGCGGCGACTTTTGCCATCACTCATCAGAGAGGCGATGCTACTTTACGAGTGTTATATCTTCCAGGTATCGTAAGAGAATCTCCTTTCGATCATACGAACTACACAACACTATCATACGGTACCGGCGGTCCTGGTGGATTTCAGTACAGGGTTGAAACCGTAAACAACAACACCAAGATCGTGAGGAAGGATCCTAGTAAAGAGGATACGGAGAGTTTTATGTATGAGCAGATCGCCGCTGTATCACTAGACGAGAACAGTCACGGCGGTGGTGATGTTGCAGTATACGCCAGCGGTAATTTTATTTAACTAATAGATACGTAACTTCAAGTGAGATGAATAACGCTATGTATTATTATAGTAACAATAGTATAGGTAACAGTTTTGAAGTTAATGGGTCTAAGAGGTACACAACTACTCAAAAGACCCAGGCCAACCTCACCTGCTTGTGGTTAATTCATAAACGAAGCTCTGGCTCTCCAACCTGCATTGGACCAGCGGAATGATTAATGACTCGAATCTTACTATTATTGATAGAAGCCCATATTCAGTAATGAAAAGTGTATTTGAATTTATATTACTGCATGTCATTTTCTTTTTAAATATTAACCTATTCTTTTCTTGATCATGACAGATGTGTTAACTCCAATTTGAATACACAAGTACGATTATGGTTTCTTCTCCGCAGGTCCTTACGCCCACTTGTTCCACAACGTCCATGAACAGCATTACGTCTTCCACGTGATAACGTACGCCGCCAAAATAGGAGCCTACTCCAACGGGAATAATTTGGAAATTGGCCACATACTTTTGTTCATCGTCGCTTTATCCATAATCAATGTTATAGTGGACACGGTTACAAGTTTTTAATAAAATTAAATATCACCTGACGGAACTAAAAACTAAATAAAGTGATAACTTATTATATAATTAAGAGAAGAAACTGAAGAGAAAGGATGTTTACCTAATGAGAGCAATATTATATAGCTAATCTTAAGGGAAATGCCTCTTATAATTCTTTCGCTCATGTTGTTTGTGAAAAAGAAGTATATAAATGAATATTTAATATTTTACTTTATTCTCAAAACACTGAGTTAATAGTTTCCAATAGAAAAAGAATAACAATAATAAAATATTTAAATGAGTCAATATAATATCACAATACGTACAGCGGAGGACAACTAAATATAGCTAATAGTGACCCGTTTTTAATATTTTTGCTATTTGTATGTATATCTACAGGAAGTTTTATATATATAGATAAAAAAAAACTTGTAAAAGCGGTTGTTTTAAAGTGTTATCGATAACAACTATCCCGTGTAAATATCTTCAATAGTGTAACATAAAGTACGTGGACCGTCGTAAAGTAGTACATGGTTGATACTGTTTCAAACATATTAACTGCTTGCCTTTAACTTAAGTACTTCTTCAGAGCGAAGCCGATGATTAATGCACCGGCCAAGGCGATGACGGCCCATTTCAAATTGTTACTGAAAGAAAAGAAAATACATATTACAACATGAACTTTCATTTAATTTTGTTCGATGAGACGAGCAATTCACCTGATGGCAAGTGATGCCTTTGCCTATACCGTAGCGCTAATTAAGATAATATATACAGCGCTATATAGCGTTCGACGCCTTGATACATAAGGAGTTAACTCTCGTTACCGCAGTAATTTCACTATCCTACAGCATCTTTTAAGTTCGAAGATTAATGTTAGTTGGAAGACATCAATCTTCATACAGTACTGTTTATCTGATGCAATAGGAGCTGTGGTACCTATCCTTCAAATAGTCTCCGGCAGAGAACACTAATAAATAGATAGTCTAGAACGCATTCAAAAGAAGTTTCTAAAGATATTAAGCTTTCGTTTTCGCAGGCGTCACACTACTTACCAAGACGATTGTAATTTCTTTACCTTGTTATCCCTGAGAAATCGTCGACTCTTACTTGATATGATATTTTGCATTCTACTGTTGATCAACCTAGCCTCTTAAGTCGAATTTATTTCTCCACGCCTAGAATACGTGCCGAGTACGTACAGGAATTACAGAAAGAACTCTATAATGGTACGATTGCCCATTGCTTATACGTACTTCAACGAGGCTGATATGTTCCGTCTTTCCCGGCGTGAGTTTAGGAAAGTAAGGGATTTGCTGTCATAGTTTCGAACTTGCCTCAGTGCGAATTAATTTCTCTTTCTTTTACATGAACCATATTTTATTTATATTTATAAACATATTTATCAATGTACAACTTAATAATGTGGTGTATGCTTGTAATAGATTACGC
>DWLS01006471.1:0-11592 GCA_018246255.1 Pachliopta kotzebuea | reverse complement strand
CCGCAGAAAGTGCAGCGCGCTCCTCGGCCCACGCCGGACAGTGCTGCAGTGTATGCAGCGCGGTGTCCTCTTCAGCTATTATGACCCATACCAACTTCACTTGCTAGTGGTGCACCCTGCTAATCAACAAACGGAGCGCTGACTCCTCATCCTGCATTAAGCCAGCATCGTAAGAGACAACTCAAATCCTCCCACTATTGTTAGAGACCTATGTCCAGCAGTGGACTTCTAACGGCTGATAAAGTTGGCAAATAAGTATATTGCCTTCCTGATAGTAAGCAGTTACCGTAGCCTATTGACATGGGCAGTACCAGCACCACTACCGCGTTACTTATTCTATGAACCTAAATTACTTATTATATGAACCTAATTAGGCCCATTTTGAAAGACCTCATTTTAAACCTCCTTGTGAAAACCTGGACAAAACAAAGACCCCAACCCCATAAACTGTGAGGAACGAAAAAAGCCCAGCTTTGGACAATGTCCAGTTAGGTCAGATCTAGCAACTGTCGGTAGTGAAATCTTTAAATGCTAGTACAGACAAAAATCTTTGCACCAGGTCAATGTGAAGAAGCAGAAGTGATGATGATGATGAATATTCTCTCTTTTTTCCGACGATACCAGCAAGACGTTCATTTGATAGTAAGTGATACACTTGCTCATAACATGACGCAGGTTAAGATTGTGTACACCACATTCCGCCTTCAGACATGTTAAGTCTCATTACCCCAGTAACTTCACTAGCATACTGTAGCTTTGATAAAATATTACTGTTTAGTAATAGGAATAGGAGCTGCCGTGGTACCTACTTAGACGGTCAGCGACAGCAGTAATCCTACCACCAGTTCCTTTATTAATTCATTTCAACCAATGGACGTCCACTGCTGGACATAGGTCTCTTGTAAAGTACTCCACCGCCACCAGTTATATTATGATTAATTCTAAGTTCATAACTCAAGACGACATATCAGACAGTTAATTCAGCGTAATTACTGTACTGTATATCACAGTTAAGCTTAATAACTTGGGCCGCTTAACTGTGACTTGAGACGCTGAATTAGTATATACTTGATGATATGTTACTTAAGAAATATATCGTTGGAGAATATTTACATGCAATCCTATATAAGCTTATTAAAAAAAATTGTTACTCTTTCTATATAAACGAGATGGCTAGATCGGTAATTTGATAGTGTATAGCTGTTCCCAGTAATTTCATTTTTCATTAATACAGCAGGGCCTTCAACTAATGATAAGTATAATAATGAAAAAGGTACTATTTGGAATCACTAGATTAGGTTGTCTTATCTGTATTTACTCATTCATGTATATATGTATTTTCATTTATTTGTTTATTTATTTATCTTCTTTTGTATATATATAGAATCGTATGTATGTGTATGTACCATATAATGTCTATTATGATTTTTTGAAGCTTTAAATATAACTTCCACACTTCACCTACCACATCATCTCCTGTCTCCGAGGTTGACTGGTAGAGAATGCCCGTGAGCATTAAGTTTGTTGGACCCTAATTTTAGGTAGTTCAAAAAGTTTTTAAATAAATAAATAATATGGAGCTAGTTAAGGTGGTATATACATATATTAAGTCTCGTTACCCCAGTAATTTCTCTAGCTACAACATCCTTCAAACCAGTAATATTTGCACAGTACTGTTTATCGCTACAGTGGTACCTACACGGTCGGTAGCAACAGGGAATGGCTGCTTCTGCTATACAGTAATACTACTGGTAGGTCTCTTTTAATGGTGACCGTCTAGGCAGGTACCACAGCAATTCCAATTACTGCTGCCAAATAGCAATGTGCAGATATCACTGTTTTGCGCTTTGAAAGGTGTTGCATGCTAGTAAAATTACTTGGGTAACGAGACTTAACATCTTACATCTAAAGGTGATGAGTGCAATGTGATGCTGTGTATACCATTTTAACCAGCGGCATATTATGGGCAAGTGTATCACTTACCATCAAGTCAACGCCTTGCTCGTCTCATTGGCTTGCAGTATAAAAACATCACTTACTATCAAGTGAACGCTTCGTCGACAGTACTCGTAAAATGTCAGAAAGATATATTTTATTATAGTTGTGAGGCAGCTGGACGGTATTTGTTTTAAAACACGTCACCTTCCGTCTGAGGGATTGATTGATGAGATCCGCGAGGATCCGCCTCCGCTGCCGGTTTACCTTCTTAATGCTTCTGTTATGACGTGAGCTTCAAAATACACCAACATCATTATCGATATTACGTGAGGAACATGTTCTGGTTAAATCAGGAGTTCAGCTAATTATTGCTTCCGTTTGATTTATTTCAACTAACTCCGCCTGGATTATGTGCCAACGGCAATAAAACTTTTAGTTGCGTACTAACTATATATAGTCGACTATTTCCGTAAGCGATCTGTTGTTTTAATTACATCACACGTCAACTGATTTTTAGGAAATAGTCTATAATATCATTTGCTGGTGGTAAATCATGGACATAAGTAATCATAGAAAAAGTAATAGTAATTGCAGTGGACTGCAATAGGCTGAGATGATGAAGTAATCATAGAGAAGAGAGTTGATGAAGAATAAGGCTAAAGATTAATAAGCCTCGGAATCGAATCTGGACGTTTCTAATCTTGACAGTCTCATCCGTTTGAAATATCAGCTCGCGGGTAGTAAGTGATAGCAAGCTATCCTCGAATACTTCTTTCATATACAGCCGAAGACAACGATCATGAAAAATTATATTCCCTGGAATCAAACCTGAACCTTTTTAAGGTTTACTATTTCATTTATTAAAAGTAACAGCTAGTGGGAATTAACAGATGCTGTGGATGGTGTATGCTTACCACTATTACCACAGTACTACATTCACTACCACATATAACCAAGTAATTCTTATCATTATCATCATCAGCCGATAAACGCTTCCTCCTGGATATAGGTCTTCCCCATAGATCTCCACACCGATCGGTCCTGCGCTGTCTGCATCCAGCGGAGTTTCGCAACCTTCACCAAATCCTCGGCCCACCTAGTCTATCTCTGTTCTTTTAGTATACAACAAAACTAGTGTATATGTAATAAATGCAGTCTATGTGTAACGCCGTTCCTCTCACTGTCACTTTTGCGATATATCTATATAGAATCTATATATGTATTGAACAACTTCGGGTTGGTCGACCGGAATCGGAAGTACATAGAAAAAAAATATTTTTCGAAAAGGAACACTTTTACTTTAATAATGATATCAAAAATATGCACCATTATGGTACTTGGTGACTTTTGGTCCCACTTCCGGTTGGCGGGTTATACCGGAAGTACATATAAATAGTAATTTTTATACGAAAAACATATTTATAAAAGAATAATGCCAAAAATATGCATAGTTATGGTATCTAGTGGCTTTTGGCACCACTTCCGGTTGGCCGACCGGAGCCGGATATAGGTAAAAACTATCTCTGTACCCAGCTCAATATTAATAACAAGTATCATTTGTTTGACCTTGCTGTTGGCCAGGGCGCGACCACAACAAAATTTGGACACACACTTTCCTAAATCATAGTCAAAGCAAAATTGACAATGAGTTACAACATAAACTGACATCTTATTCGTACACCAGACGGCAGTTTATTTGCCCTGAGGGTCGTAAAGACTCGGGGCGCCTGCGGGGACTTAAAAAAGTCGACTTTTATGTGACACGAGGAGACGGCGGTTGGAAGGAATCTGTGCCAGTGACGTCAACGGCGTCGTATACAGTTAATTATCGTACAGTTAGTCTAACTGCTTAAATTTAACTTCGTGTACACCGGTCACTGGTGGTAACCACCTTACCACCAGTTTCGTGGTATTTGTTTTATGATTCCAACTCTTGTTACAATTAGTTTAAAGGGGACATAGTTATAAACATTTATAATTTAGGAATACATATTAGGTAGTTCTGGTAGACAAAAGTCTTGGACTTCTCGGTCTTGGTCAGTTTAAAGATATTTGAGAGAAGTCTATGTCTAGCAGTGATGATAAGACAAAAGTCTTTGTTGTAGCCTGTTTGAAATTCCTGATACTGCGGTAACGAGACTTGTCACATAACGACCAAAATATAGTGAAATGTATATATATATTTATATTTTGACGAGACCGGCAAGGCGTTTACCTGATGCTAACTAAACCATACTTACACGGATTGAGCCAGCTTGGTGGGAGATGAGCCAAATGCCCCGGGAGAGCTTTAAGAGAGCCCTATGTTCAGTAGTGGACATTTACTGGTTGATGATGATGATGACAGCATTTTTCGAATCCGAACACAGTACTGTTTTATCGAATGCCTACTGTCTTAACCGCTGGCACAACTTTCCATGTTTATTACTTTTCAAAGGTTGGTCGATCCTTAGCAGTCCACAGCACTTGATGTATACCAGCAGCAATAAAATAGCGGAAGTGGCTTTAAATAAAGTATAACGGTCTGAATATGGTAAGTGCACGGCGTGGCCGTTGCTAATGTAACGGGTTCGCTGGCCGTATAACTTGACGGTGAACCTTGAATTATTCAGATATCTGGTGAGGAGTGCTCCCGCTCCGATATTCCAAATGCTAATGCCCTCAAAATCATCTCCACCAATATATTTATTTCACTTCGCTGTGTATTTTACTAGTTTTAGTTCAAATATTTATGAACTTTCAAATTTTGTTATCCAGAGTCTGTTGGTAAGTCAAAATGTGGGGAAATATTTCGTATATAGTTTTGTGCTTGTTTATAGGGCATTGTAGCTAGAGAAAATACTGTGGTAATCAAATTTACTTGTGTATGTCATTCTCATTAGCGCGATGGTGTTATAGTAGCTCCGTGGAGTAAAGTCTGATAACTATCACTAACGATCTACATCTATTCTGGAATATATAATTGATTATCATCTCTCTCTGTCTTTCTTTCTCAGAGTGTGTCTCCCTCTCTGTCTCTTTTATTACCTGTCCGTAATATCTAGACAACAATACTTTCTTTGCTTCATCTGTATGTTAATACTATATTGTCACTATAACAATTTTTGTCTGCCTCATTATTCCCAGGTAAAATTCAAGTACAGAATCATACTTCCTCCTTTTTTATAATTATTTATTTATGTATTAATGATTTGAACTGTTTGTGAACAGGTGAATGGCGGGGCGAGAGGAGGATGCTGGATATAACGAGGGACAAACCTGTGAAGGTCTGCGTGAGGGTGGTGGTGCCTGTGCGGGATCATCCTAAAGTAAGCTTAATAATAAGTTTACTCCATTCGGCTGAAGCTTTTACAATTAGATTAACATCGAAATAGTCAACTTGTCACGCCAAGTGAGTTGTTTGTTGGTTATGTGAGGAAACTTCCTCAGAAAAATTACTTTCTTTTAAAACATCCTTTGCGATATTTCAATTTGAATTTGGCGCAGCGAGATATTCCCCAGATGGATCCTAAAAATAATCGTAACTCCTTAAATAAAGTCGAGCAAAATTTTTAGGATGATTAAAATACATATGGTTTATAAGTTCACAATTTCCAGTTCAATTTCGTCGGTAAGCTGTTGGGTCCGAAAGGAAACTCCTTGAAGAGGCTCCAGGAGGACACAATGTGTAAAATGGCCGTCCTCGGCCGTGGTTCAATGAAAGATCGACAAAAGGTATAGTTTCCTTATAAATTTTTTTTAAATTATTTTCTATCTAAATATTCACGGTTGAACGAAGTCTAAGTACGTAGAGAATTAATTATCATATTCATCACTCTTGGTGAGTGAGTCATTATCTTTTCAGTTTTACTTTGCCCTTTTTATCGCCTTTATCGACACGAAGTTGTAGTGGGAATAATTCAGATAATAAAAATTCGGATCACACAATAATAACAATCCAAATTTGTCAATTACTTACGATTATGATAAATGTCACTCAAAAATTTTTGCAAAATATTTCGACAATTTTCGTGAAAGTATAATGTATCGTAGAAGTCTTTATAATTTCCAGATTAGTTGAAAATAATTGAATTTGTTGGTTAGGAGGAAGAGCTCCGAGTGTCTGGTGATCCGAAGTTCGCACATTTATCGGACGAGCTGCACGTAGAGATCAGCGCGTTCGCGACTCCGGCAGAGGCACACGCACGCATTGCATACGCCCTGGCCGAGCTGAGGAGGTTTTTAGTACCTGTAAGGAACAATTTCCTTCCTTTCAAACCTCTCAAATTCATAGCAATGGCAGATGCACACCTTGGACAATTTCTATTTATGTACATTATCAATGCCTTCTTTAAAATAAAGTTTGTCTGATTGCTAGGTCTTTATTAAAATAGTGTCCGTAGTTGTTTTGCAATTTATTCAAAGAATAGAAAAAGAAAAATCTTCTATCATTAGTTGGAACGGATCACACTTAGTTGACTTTTACGACGTTGAAAGTAGAATGGTGTTGGGAATATACGTGGCATTATGATTAACTTTTAGCTGTAGTTATGAGTAAGACTTGTTTATCAGTGGTCGCGAGTTCCAATCCACTGTTTTACCAATTGACGTTTGGTGTCGGTCATATACAGTTTTCAGATATTTACTACTACTTTCTGGTTCAGGATTACAATGATGACATAAGACAAGAGCAAATGTTGGAAATGCAAATACTGTCGTCGCAAAACGAGCAAAGGAGACTGACGCCGCCGGACTCTTCGAGAAGCGGAAGCGAGGAGACCCTGCCACTGAGGGACGCGGTACCAAAACAAAGGGTAGGTAGAATGTTGCAGACGTTTCTGATAATTGACAGTAATGCTTTTGATTGTGAATAGATTTCTCCCAGACGACTGCTATTGAGACGACAGATTCACAACGTCAGAGTCGTAACTAGTCAGGCGGAACTCTACCATACTCTACCATTGAAATAAACTCTACCATCAACCAAACTGCTGTGGTTTCGGAATCGAACAAGGTGCCTTCGGGTACATAATAAATAGTCTCCTAAATTTCCACCAGATGCCGAATGTTCAGCCAGTGCCGGCGCCAACTTCGATGCCAAGCGGCGTCCCCATGAGCCATCCAGCAGCCGTGAGAGAGTTCTCGCCACCCGCACCGACCCCCGTGCCAGACCACATACCCCCCACTCACCATCAAGTAAGCAATATTTATTACTAGTAAATATTAGCGTTGTTAGCTGCTGAAGTATTTTAGCAGCACCTTTTTGGAGCTGTAAACCAGTAAAATTACTGGGGTAACGAGACTTAACACCTTATGTTTTAATTGACCAGCAATTGAGCAATATGGTATTGTATATATCATTTTGACTAACACCTCGTTATTACAGTCATCACTTACCATCAGGTAACGTCTCTCTCGATTCCTCAAATAATAATAAATGCCTACAGTTGACCGTCACTGGTAATAGACAACTGCCAATAACTAGGTAACTTAAAATTCCTTCAGATAGTTACACTGTAAGTTACTCAATCATACAAACTGTACAACAAAACAGTTACAGTAATAAAGTAAAGTAATTTCGTCCGAATGGTCGGCACTTTATGAAAACGGGATTTCATCAGACAGAAACGATGAACATCTTACTTTTTCATTATTTCATTTTATTAAACAATTCATGAAATTAACATGGTAACAAAGATGGTCGTATAAGATGTAATAGGATTAATCAGACATAAATTTAAACAAAACCTTCATAGTTATGAATATAGGAATGTGGTGACAAATTTTCTTCTTCATTGATAATAGAATACACTGCACGACACCAACTGTTTAGTTAAAGTTTATTTAGACTCTGATCTGCTCTCAAGGTATTGAATATACATGACAAGGTTATATTATTAATATTAAATGATTCTGATTGATCAGATTCGCTCATAGAATACAAACGCCCATCAAACCTCAGGGAGCTCGACTGCTCCCGAAATATAACAATGTCTATGTTTCAAGAATTCCAAAATTTTTCACTTCAAATTTCATAAATAGGTCTACCTCAAGAAATTCAGGCTATTGTTGTATCTTCTGGATCACACCAAGTTAAAGCTTTGCCTCACTGAGATCCAATCTGGATGTAATAGTATTACAGCGACGACTGTACGGCCTAGAACCGTACTTGTTTCCAGGTTGTAAAGATTCTTTACCAGTGTATCTTAATGTATGCATAAAAAATAAACAACAAGAAACTGCTTGCTTAGTAATATAACATGTCTTGTTAACAGTAATATTACCATAATACTGTTAGTTGGTAGACAATATATAGACTAGCCTCATCCATAGTAAGCTACGCTCAGTAAACGTTGTTAATAAAGGATCTTTTACTAAAGTTTTTACCACTAGACTTAAAGCATTATTAATGTAAGTATAAGTGGTTAATTTTCCCACAGCTGGGATTCGAAATCTCTCACACTCCCACGCTTATTAACTTTCTTTCATTCGACGGGGCGATGAAACGAGCAAGGTGTTCACCTGATGGTAAGTTATACTCATGCCCGTAACATTGCGCTGGTTAAGATGGTGTACGCAGTACCACATTGCGCTCGTTGTTTTGAGACGTAAGGTATTAAGTCTCGTTACTCCAGTAATTTCATTAGCATACAGCACCCTTCATATCGGAACACAGTAATGTTTGTACTTTATGATTTGGCGGTAGAAATAGGACAGTTCCTATGTGGTAACTACCCAGACGTTCTCCGGCAACGGTTACCAGCCACCAATAAATATACTTTATTTTAGTAAAGTTAATATGAAGTGAGTTTTGTTTCCTTGACGCAACTTATCTTCCTACTAAACAAAAAAGGTTTCTGTTTCAATCCCGAATGAGAACTGGAAAAGTCTGCGAAGTACTTCATCATCCACCTGATCATCACTTAAACTAACGTAAAATTGAATAAAAATTAAATAAGAACTGAAAATAAAAAATATTTTTACTGTATATCCTAATGTTATATATCATAATGATACTATTCTACGATTTATCAACGTCATAAAAATGTATGCATTACATTCATTTCCGGTGCACGTCGCTTCCGTCCGTTTTAATACGAAATAGTTTCGTTATGAAAAATATTCAAAATTTCATAATATTCGGACATTTTATAATAATGTGCTACATAAATCACAAAAGTTGAATATTTTGCTAAAAAATTGTTTCAAACACACTATATAAGCATTTGCAAGTATACCTTAAGGTTGAGCAGAGGATGGTGAGGGTATATGAAAATTGAATAAGAAATAATAAAAAGAAAATAATGATCCAATTCTGGGGGTGTCCCATACAACAAATCACGGGAACCAAGTCAACCTCACTTGCTTCTGCACCCTGCTAATCAACAAACGAGGCTTTGACTCCCTACTAATCCGCACCGAGCCAACATGGTAAAAGATGGCCTAAATTCCCCATTAATAGGAAGGCCAATATCCTGCAGTGGACGTCTATCGATTGACGAATAAGATGATTGAACTTGTGAATGCAGAATGTGTGATCAGCGCTTGATGATCAAGGCTAATATGATAAATTTTGTAGATGGCCGGCCACGCTGGACACGGACATGGAGTGCTAGTCGGCAGCGGAGTGCTACAGCAGCCTCCCACTCATCACCTGCTGACCCAGAACTCAATTCTAGGTGAGAATACCTGATTATTAACTGAAACGCATCGCCTAGAGCAAAATCTTGTAAAACATTTTGTGCTATTTATTTCTTCTGAGGCTTCAATAAATTCTTCAATCATTTAATTTATTTCATTATTGTTAACCAGAAGAATGTTAATTCCAAGACTATTTTCATTACCATTTATCATTTGCTTTAATCATGGTTCGTTAGTTTTCGCGTTCATCGTCTATTTCATTCGTTCTATGCGGTCGTACATCCAAATAACTTTCTTCTTATCTTCATAAATTTCTTCTTTCCAACTATCTCCATAGTTTCATTAATCATTCTCTCTACGCTTAATCCTTTCCATCCTCCAAGATCACAATTTAAAACCTTCCAATATTTCTCTACTCTTAACCATTGTCCAAAGTCATTGATCATACAAAGATTACTATGCACGTATATTGTGGAGTCTAACACCGGCCTGACCGCTCGTGTGACTAACATAAACTAACTAACAGGTGGCGGTGATATCCTAGGTCTGAGCAGTCCAGTCCTGGGCGGCGTTTTGCACACCCATCCGGCACTGCGGGGAGTCAAACCCGCGACCGTGCATGCGTTAGCGACGCAAGGTCGGTACGTCAAATTTTTTTAGTCACCAATATTAGATATGTACTAATTTATTTTTATCAGAATAACAACTTTTAGCACAAAAATGTGTACGAGAAGAGGACAGCTTTACCTCATAGAACGACTTATAGACGATTTGCATTTTTTTTGTCGCGCATGCTCAATGCATTGCGGAAAGACACCGACTACGTAACTCACCGGTGCCTCACTGCGCTGGTCTTAAGCACATCCTGGGGAGAGTGCTGCGCTCTCCAGCATCAACAGTATGCTGCGACAAATCACTAGACCACTTCGTACCCATCATTCGCCCCAGGCTCATTTAAGGAGAGGGACATGCGACAATAGTCCCTACCACCTACCACATCTCATTTCTCCATATGTTGGCTGGCAGAGAATATCCATAGACATTAAGCCTGCCTGTATACCTATTTTTGTTAAAGTTCTTACAATTTTTTTTAATTTTTATACATTTATTGAAATACAATCGTAAAAACTATTTACAATACGGAAACCAGTACATACAGAACTGAACACAGGACGATATCCGCTTCGATGAGTTCAAAGAAGAATGAATTCTCAGGCATTTTTTTTTTCCAATGATGTTGAGGATCTCGGCCACTATTATGGCCGTGAGGGCTTTGTTGAACACAGGACTCGCGGATTCTGACTCGGCAAGCTGAAAATATTAAACAAATATAAGAGAGAGGAGAAAGCCGAGGGAAGAGGATTAGGGGAGCGAAGAAGAGATGGACAGAGACATAAGTAGGAAGAGAAAGGTGGAGAGATAATACAATAGATACCTGTACTATAGTAAATAATAGAAATAAGAATATTTAAATATGACTATGTGCACATAGGTGTATGTACAGGTTTATTATAGTAGATGATAAGATAGTATAAGTTTTAAATTATGTAAATATAAGTTAAAAACCCCTGAACAATAATATCAGGGAAAATAGAATTAATAAAAAAAAATACAATAGATACATATATAAGTAAACTAATGCTCAGGCGCGTTTTTTGACTCCTTCTGTATTCCATTTCGGCGGGAAGTAGTCTCTTTCTGATTGGTTAATAATCGTTGCTCGTTGATTGGTTGCTTTTTTAAAGCCATTTAGTTCCTCTTAGATTCACAGATGGCGCGATTGCCAACACTATATAAAATTTTTTTCGGAACATGTTTTTGCTTTCGGCCACTATTATGGCCGCGAAAGCTTCATGGGACCCTGAGCTCGCGGATCTGAACTCCGCGAGCTGAAAAGTGTATATGTAATCCACTTGCTCCACATTATTTGAAAGAATGCTTTAAGTTTGCATTCCTCACTCATGACCACACCTTGCGTTCTGGTACAAACTTCTCTCTTTTAATTCCTCCACACACTTCTTCTTTCTACTCAAA
>DWLS01006470.1:0-11593 GCA_018246255.1 Pachliopta kotzebuea | reverse complement strand
GAGAGCATGCTGCGTAATTTCGCAACAACAGAACAAAATTATGACGAGGCTTGGAAGCAATTAACTAAACGATACAACAACAAACGATACAATTCGAACGCAATTCTGAAGATACTTTTCTCACAAAAACAAATCAATACAGAGTCCTCGCATGGGATAAAACAATTATTAGATACAACATCTTCTTGTTTAAAAGCATTAAATAACATGGGAGTAAGAACTGAAACATGGGACGTTATAATAGTTTATCTAGTAGTTTCCAGATTAGATGTGGAATCCCATAAACAATGGGAGCAGCAAATATGTCTAATGACTGAAGACATGCCTTCGTAGGCTCGACTAGTGGAATTTTTAGAAGCTAGATTCCGAATCTTGGAGATGATAGATTCAAGGAAGCACACTAAGTCGATGATTCAAATTACGAAATCGGTAACGAAGGCTAAATCATTCCACTCAGCAATACAGCAACAGGACAACAAGAAGAACGACTTGATTTGTGTTTTGTGTGGCGAGTCTCACTATTTAAATTTATGTAAGCAAACCTTCTCTTCTACCAGCTCCAAATGTTTAATTCTTATGCGGCGTCTGTCGTCTTGACTTATCAGAGAGGTGATGCTAAAAACATAAATCCTTCTTCCAAATTCTATCTCACAATTCATTCTCTTCCTCCCGTATAACGGACAGTGTTTGTAGTTTAGTGGTTTGGGTTCACGTTGTGGGTATTTTTGGATTTTGTTTAGCGTGTTACTGTTCGTTTCCGTGTCTGTGTGTTTGTACCGCCGGCGGCATCGCGCCTGCCCCTGGTTTACATTACCTTGGCCAGCGCTCCCGTGCGCAGCATTCAATCATAAACATTTATTATCTGCTATACATCACATGTTCCGATGTTTGTGTTCCAAGAAATTAGTTTAAACGAACGTAAATGATACTCGATCGTACGATTTACACGAACGACAGTAATATTATTGTTCGTTTGTGATTATTTCGGATCCGGTAAAGAGGTCGATATTTTCTTAAGTATCAAATACAATACCGGAAAAGCAGCCGTTACAATTAAAAATAAAATTGTAAAGATAAATATGAAAGTAATGAATAAAACGAGAAATAACGTGTAAATATATCAAAAAGTAACTAAAAAAATATAAGGACAAATATAAAAAGAAAGAAATTAAAATAAAATGGAAGTACTTATAGTGCCAATGGATAGTAAAATATGCACGAAAGAAATATTGAGAAACACAGAATTGGAATGAAAGATGAAAAAACATGGAATAAAACAAGAAAAAAGTAGGGAAAAGTACATCAGAAAAGAAAAACAGAGTACAATAAAACAGAGAGAACACGATCTTTATCAAAAATACAAATGAGAGAACAATAAAAAAAAAAATTAGAGGAGAGGCTGATTCTGTGTGTCGACCGTTTACCGCAGCTATTATATCTACCGCCAAATAGTAATATGCAAACATTAATGTGTTCCGGATTAAAGGGAAATGTATGCTAGTGAAGTTACTGGGGTAACGAACCTAACGTCTCAAGGCGACGAGCACAATGTGATACTGTGTATTTTTATTTATTTCTCTAAAAAATACACAATTTTCTACATTTTATTTGGTCCGTTGTTCCCAAACTAGGAGTAATACCTGTATTTCGGGAACCAGTATACCATCTTAACCAGCGGCATGTTATGGACGAGCGTTCAATTATCATCAGGTGAACGCCTTGCTCGTCTCGTGTAGTAGTAAAAATAATTCCAATGTTCCTGTGTGTATGTGTGTATATACGATTATATTGGAATAGAGAGTGCGCCTCGTGTCCAGTGGGTCGTGTCTTTATAGGCCGTGACGCGGTGTCGCGGCGCCGGCGCACGGTCGTCGGTTCGATTCCTCGCTCCGGCACACCCGTCCGACCGATTGTCGCCGATCGAGGGGCCCGATAGCGGGACGGCACGTCGATACGCTTACACTTGACATTGATACCGCAGCGAAAACAACATTGCTGCAGATTAACAGTCCCGAGCCGAGAGAACAGCGAGGCTGAAGGTTTTACGCTGTAAGTAAACGAGCGCAATTTGGAGCTTTTTTTTCTACGTAGTTATAGGTTAACGCTTGACCACGATCCCACCTGGTGTTAAGTGAAGATGTGGTCGATGATAGTAAAGCGCATTAACCTAATTCTTCTCTGCTAATTATAATTACAGTTCCTTTTTCCGGGTGATGTTGATGCTCCTGCCACTATTATGACCGCGAAGGCTTCATCGGTCCGGACCTCCGGATCCGGACTCCGCAAGCTGAACTATGTAAATAAAAGTATAAGGGAGAGGAGAAAGCAAAGGGAAAAAGGATGGGGGGAGGATCGAGGAGAT
The DNA here is from genome assembly GCA_018246255.1 of Pachliopta kotzebuea. Taxonomy (NCBI): domain Eukaryota; kingdom Metazoa; phylum Arthropoda; class Insecta; order Lepidoptera; family Papilionidae; genus Pachliopta; species Pachliopta kotzebuea. The sequence goes on along the minus strand of DWLS01006470.1, from coordinate 9,231 downwards.
GGACAGAGATATAAATGGGAAAAGAAAAGAGGGATGATTACCGTTACACCAAACATATCGTTTAAACCCAAATTGTTTCTTCTACACTATTTTGGTTAAATAGTAGATTATGAGTAAGAAGAAATGAATCTTTATTTCTTTTTGTCGCGAGGAAATTTTCTAAAGATATCCAGCTTTTGATATATCAAGGTTGTTTGGGAATTATACACTGTAAAACCTCCTCGGTTGTCATCTTCAGTGCATTGCGGAAGGCTTAGGATTTCCTACACAACTCCCAGATGCATCCCTGCGCCAGTGCTAAGCACATCCCAGGAAGAGCTCTTACTCTCCCCAGCACCTACAGTGTGCTGCGTATTAGACCATTTCGTACTTGTCGTCTGCCCCGGGCTCATTCAGTATGCAGTAAGCGCACCCACACATAAAACCCGAAAACCCTTTCAGTCGCCTTTTACAACAGACAAGGCTTACCTTAGTCCCATTCATAGAACCCCAAGACTACTAAATTATTAATTGAATGACATATCTAATTTTTGTATAAAGAAGAGATGATTTTTTTATATTATAAATAAGATAGCTCATCAAATAGTTTGCAGGAAACCGCCTGTGGATGCTAATTAGGCGGAGCTAATGAGGGTTAATTTTCTGCTCCATCAGGAGCGCGTCCCCGCTCTAGGAATTCCTTTTGGCAGCGACTCAACTGTTTCGATTTGTTCACCTCGCTTCTTATTACTTTCTCGCTTTGATGCTGATCCATTTATATGCGCCGGCTTCGGGACGACATCTATTCTAATAATTATAATCATCATCATCATCACAGCCTGCGGCAGACCACTGTTGGACACAGACCTCTCAAAAAACATAAATAATAAAATGTAATATACAGTCACTATCGGAGACGAATTAGATTTTAACTTAAATAACAAACAAGGCGCTAGTTAAAGTGTATACACAGTTAGCTCCATAGAAAATTCATTTATTTGAGACTTATATATATAAATGACATATTGTAACAAATAGGTACACAGAAATGTTTCCCGTTTATCAGTAAGTAGTTATTACAAGCAAAATAAAAACAGTACCAGGCCGTATTTAGGGGACTACATAACTAATCCACTAAGAGTCCAACAGTAGACGTTCATCGGTTAAGATCATGATGGTGAAGCCATTATAGTTAAATCGACGATCTACAACAAATAGGTATTTATTACTAAAAATCTATACAAACGTATCACCTACCCTCTCTTTAAAATGTTTATAAATAAAACAGTTAGTTAAGTTCAAGCATTTAATACGATTAGTGGATTCCCCAAATTGCGAAGTTTGTTAACACATAGAGGACATGCATCACTTAGTGTTGGAATGTGTACAGATGAAGACTTTGACAAAGATATTAATAGAGAGCTTTCAAACTGATCTCGGAGATATAGGTCAGTGTGTCCTCTTTGCAAGAGCATCAGAGGCTGAAGTAACTGTACAAAAATAGTTTGTTAAAGATATATAGCGGTAGCTGTTAATTGTAACAAAACTGGTTTAAGGTACGTTTTGCAGGCGTAACTTACATAATTTGAAAACCAAAAAAAAACTAACTTATCACGAATTTTAATTGCATTGATAAATATTTGTTTAAGGGTAACACTATTTTGTAGCCAAAGACAGGTGTACGATATTTATGTGAGAAATAAGATCGTCAACGCTAAACAGATTCGTCGTTCTGTGTTGTCAGATAGTTATTGGTGCGTTGGCTGATTTGTTCAATGGAATATACCATGTTTGTTTCATTAGTGTCAGTGGTGATATTGTCAGGAGAAATTGTCTGTCGGACCGCTGACGACTCGTTTGAATACCAACCTGGTCTGCAGCCGATGTATATTTATTGTAAACTTTGAAACAAGATTCGAAATAGCAAATCTCAATACCTTAGTTACTCTCTACTTGTTAACCGAGAATTTTAAATGGGCTGAAGAGACAGAAAATTAGAGTCAAACTATAACATAATATATTTGATTACGAAAGAATGCCAAAGGTAATAAGTTTACCTTTCCGCATTGTTTGTTAAGTTTAATAAATAAACATATCGCTTATTATTCCCACTACTGAGAATCGTGGCCTTCTCTCACAAAGAGAGAGCCGAGGTTATTTATCCACCAGCCGGTAAAGTCTTGGTTCTGACTAGCTAGAGGTTGTGGTTTTCTTCATGATGTTTTCCTTCTCCGGAAGTTCAAGTTTATTGGGGATTGAACCCATGCCTTATATATTAAACTATCCCGTCTTTAAATCTATGGACGATATAATATTATAAAATACTGGAATTGCTTCTTCGCTTAACATTAAACAGCAAAGTGAAGAATGCAAACGTTAAACAAGAAATGTGTTTACGTGATGTGACAATGGGATTGTGAAGTCCTTTTGTTGTGGAGCGGCGAGAGTTGCGGAGAGGGTCGGAGGAGGGGATAAGGGAGGGCCGGGCAAATATTTATATTCTCGCGAAGTATCATTGTAAGTGGGTTGATGCACTGTCATAGTAAAATGTAAATATCACAGTCCATTATAATGCTTGAAGTTTAAATGCATGGTCAGGAATGAATATGGAAACTTACATCTAAGTTGTTTAGCAAAAAGAGGGCAAGCAATACGAGTGTTAGTAAAATTAATTAAAAAAAGTTACTTAAAAGCCAAAGTTTAAGTAAGTGTACTTCGACTTTGACTTTGACTTTAGTAGCGTTATTTAAGAATTCTAATTGTTCTGATTTGATTAATATATTGTACGTTATGTGAATCAACATCCGCCGTTCATATCTGGCAAATTTAACAGCAAACAGTATGAAATATATCTAAATAGCGCTTTCCAGCACCACAATACACAATGAAAGAGATTATCAGAATGTGCTACAGTAAGGCTTGTTCAATTATTGAAATTTCTTCTTAATATTTTAATTACGCAAATTAAAAATAGTGTCATAAATCACATCGCCAAACAGTTCTCATCTGTCTTTACTGCAGCTAAACAAACCAGATAAGATAACGGCGGGTGCTTGCGTCGTTTTCAGTCGCGAACCAGCAATGGACAACTTCGGTTATCGCGAGATGGGGTGGCCGTCACCTCTGCAAACGCCCGCGCACACTCCGACAAGGTCTAGGCTAACTAGCAGCATCAGTTCCAGGACAAGGGAGCCCGAAGAATTTCCTTTAAAAAGTAACTATAAAAATGTGCGGAATATCGATTTGCTGGAGTCCGCGCGGGAGCCCGGCAAGGCCAAGGAGTATTTGTTCGTCGGACCATCTCCACCCGCAGAAGATGCGCCGAATATGTATCACAGCTTTGATGTTTTGGCCCCTGATCCCGAGGCCCGCCTGACAGAAGACGTGATCAGAAGAGGACTCTGCGAAAAAGCCCTCAGTTTAGGTGCCGGTCGTTTCTTTGATGACGTAGAGTGCGGCTTGATAACATCGGAAAATATTGAAGAACATATAAGTTCAGCGCCTGAAGTTGTCGTAAATTTGACTTTGTTGTGGGCGGCGTTTTTAACTAGAGATGAATTATTACCGGCGATATTGGATGCTGGAGCTGACATTCATTACTCGGAGTCGGCGGGGTTGACCGCGCTCCATGTCGCCGCCTTCAGCGGTGCTTCAAGATCTGTTTCATATTTAATTGCAAACGGTGCTGACGTAGACTTCGCACCTAAATATTTTACTCCCTTACACTGCGCAGCGTTTGGAAATTGCCTAGAAGTAGCAGAGGTATTGATTGCAAATGGGGCATCACTGCATTCAGTAGTGCAGAGGGCTGGTTGTGAAGACAACCTCGTACACTGTGCTGTGAGAGCCGATGCGGTCGAGTGTATGGAGCTATTTATAGAAAAAGGTGTGGATCCAGCATACGTCACGTCAGGCGGTTTAAATGCTTTACATCTCGCAGCGGAACTGGGAGCTCAGCGATGTTTGGCTTATCTGTTAAAAGAAACCAGAATAAGTGTAAACGGAGTAACTAAACAAAGAGACAAGGAGTGCACCGCTATACATTTGGCGGCAGCGAGAGGTTACTCCGAATGCGTAGAAATGCTTTTAGCTGATGGTGCGAAAGCGAATACCAAAAACTACAGAGGATTCACCGCGTTGCATCTTGCAGCGCGTTGCTCCAGCGTAGAGTGTGTTGAAGTTCTGTTGAGAGATGGCAACGCCGATCCGAATGCCGAGGACTACGACAAAAGGACACCATTACACGCCAGTATCTGCCGCTCGGACCGCTCCAGCGATATTATAGACATGCTTGTGAGCTGGGGAGCACAAGTAAACAAAAAAGATGAGTATGGATATTCCCCATTACACCTTGCCGCAATGGACGGATTGACTCAATGCGTGGAGACTTTAATTTTCCTCGGAGCAGACGTAACCTCTAAATCGAAGAAAGGACACACGGCGCTGAGCGTCATCGCTAGGAAAACTCCCAAATCTCTCGCAATTTTGAGGCATAACCTTGACACTGGAATTTCACTTAGCCGACCTACCGAAAGTAACGAAGAAGTGCAAATAGAATTCGATTTCGGTAAACTGCTAAAGTTCTCTTATCCACGAGAGATAACTTATTTAAATAGTTTGATCGATGAAGGCCAGAAGGACATTTTGCTCCACCCACTTTGTTCAGCTTTTCTTTTTATGAAATGGCGGAAGATAAGGAAATTCTATTTAGCGAGACTGATCTTCTGCTTCCTATTTGTTTCTTTCTTGTCTATTTATGCGTTGACAGCTGTTGTCAAGACATGTAAAGGAAATTATTCGAAGAAGTATGGTGTACTGAATGAGCTGTGTCAGAAACAGTCTTTACTCGGCGATATCTTGGAGGATAATCCCATAGAGTTTGAAAGATGGGTGCTTATAGCCATCACGGCTTTCGAAATTGTTAGAAAACTTACGGGTATCACTGGGTACTCTAGCTTATACCAATATTTCACCACCTTCGAAAATCTGATGGAATGGTTTGTTTTGTTATCAGTGTTTTCGTTGTATAACATACAAAAAGATTACGGTTGGCAAAATCATGTAGGTGGTTACGCAGTTCTCGGTGCTTGGACAAATTTGATGCTGCTGATGGGTCAACTGCCAATGTTTGGTGATTATGTGGCGATGTATCAAAAAGTTTTGACTGAATTTCTAAAGTTGCTGTTAGCTTACATTTGCTTACTACTAGGATTCACGATATGCTTTTGTGTAGTCTTCCCAAACGAAGAGATGTTTTCGAATCCGTTAATGGGCTTCATTAGTACACTATCGATGATGGTGGGCGAATTGAATTTAAATATCTTAATAAACGACCCTATGCAGGATGATCCGCCATTGATATTCGAACTATCCGCACAAGTTATTTTCATTCTATTTCTAATGTTTGTTACCATAATACTCATGAATTTACTTGTGGGTATAGCGGTTCATGATATCCAAGGACTGAGGAAGACGGCAGGACTGTCTAAACTTGTGAGACAAACAAAGTTGATACTTTTTGTTGAAATGGGTCTGTTCAGCGCTATCTTACCGAAATGCCTTCACAAATATGTATACAGAACAGCGCTCGTATCACCCGAAGCGGGTAAGGTGATCCTGAGCGTGAAGCCTTTGAATCCTAGAGAGAAGCGGTTACCGACAGACATCATGATGGCCGCGTACGAACTGGCGCAACTCAACAAAGTGAAAGCTGGTAAATCAGTGAAAGAGATTTTATACAACAACAAATACTCGTCGAAGTTTAAAAAGGAATCGCAAACAAGCGATCACAATTTCAACATAGAAATACGAGGCATGCAGGAGAAGATCGATCAGACGACGTTCAATTTGAAGAAAATCGACCAGGAGATGCGTCACCTGAACACGTTACTTCTTGAACAGCAGCATCTGCTTCAGAACATTCTCAAAGCTACGGATAGAGTAAGCTCTCACTCTGCTCAATATTATTCTGAATCGCCGGTGTTTTTCCCTAGTAATTGCACGGAGTTAAAATAGTATATAAGTAAATATATTTGTATTTATATTTGAAATCAAAATGGCTCCTATCAAGATAGTGTCACTGTCAGAGGAAACAATATGTTTATACTAATGAAAATGAAAACTAAACTACAAATATTTCATACTATTAAATAATGAAATACATATTGTAGATAGTGCGGTTAAAAGTAAAATTACTAATCAGTTAAAGTCGCGACACAAACTTGAATTGTTTGATCAAGGAATTAAAAAATTTACTTTATGTACTTAAATATCAAACAAGACATACATATGTTCTGATGTCTGTATGAGATGTTTTATTGTTCCAATCTCATAATCATACATAGGTAAAAAAAACTTTTAAATGTTATGGAAAGTTTTGCATGTTTACTTGACTTTCGTGATATTAAAGTCAAAATTTTTATTCAATATAGGAACAAGAGTTCACATATTGAACGTCAGAAATTTACCAGCCGTCCGTAAAGCAAAAGACCTCAGTAAAAGTGATGGCAAGAAATTCAGGGGACTGTACAGTTTTTTTTTCCTATAACAAATTGTATTACACGCAAACTTACGTGTTGCTCGTATCGTTTGGTAATTGTTTGTAAATTTAGTGATTTTGTAAATTTGGTACAAGTGAAATTTCGATGTTCGGTCTTGTGAATGAATAAGAGCAAATAAATGTGTGATGATGATTAAAGAAAGAGATTTGTTAAATAATACCTTTTTTTAATTGATGTGGTCGAATGTTAAATATCAAAAACAGGATGATTAAGAAATTGTATATAACTATGAGTTTATCTAAATTGTCTATAAATACTAGTGGTAGGTGTCTTTTATCGGAGATCACTTAGACAAGTTGGGCTTCTATTTCTTCCCCCAAATAGTAATGTGAAAACTTTTCAGTATTCCGGTTTAAAAAGAGTTGTAAGCTAGTAAAATTACTGGGGTAACGAGACTTAACACTTTGTCTATTAAGGCGAGCGCAATTTGGTGTTGTGTATACTATTTTAACCTGCGCCGCGTTGTTATCAAGTGACCTTACCAGCAGTTGAACGCCTTGCTTGACTCGTGGCATAAACTGATGGTTGTCCACAGCTGATCATTGTCTTTAGCAATGTATTTTACCACATTCCTGTGTAAAACAAAACAGTTATGAGCATTATAATTATGTTAAGTGGTATAATTAGTTTCTTTGCATAATTCAGGTGTAATTGTGTATATTTAACGAAGTAAAGCAGCGAATTGTTGCCGCAGTGTTGACTCTGCGATAACGGCTGATTGCGTGGTTTTTGTGAAAACGATACGATGCCAGCCAGGTTCACGTTCAGGGTGTGTGGACAGATAAAGCTGGTACTTCAATAGCAGTACACGTTCTGTTGCTTTTATAGCTCGTTAAAACTGTGTTTGATAGAATTTAGTACATACAAATAAATTAGTAATTTATTAACGTTATTAAAAGTCCCTCAACTATAGAGGAAGGGAATGCGCAGCAATGAATATCCCATTTCTATCTTCTACATCAATCGATGATGAAGAAGATAGAAATGGGATGTGGTGGGTCCCAACCGGTGAGGTTAACTTGGGGCCCCTTACAATACGAGCTTAATTTGTAATATATTATGAGAATTGAATAATTTAATCAGTTCTTAACACATTCACTGCTACATAAATACATCATCTATGGAAACCAATTATTTTGAAATCTTATTAATCAACGTACATGTAAACGATTGATTGTATGTGGTAAATAAATGTTACTTTTTTTGTTAGGAAATGAGTTAACTATTTTTTCTCTGTACTCGGATCCGAGTGTTTGGCAGTGAATGTGATAAACAAAAATTTGTCTTCATCACAATTATCATTATATTTATATTCAGATTCTAAGGTAGTGAAGTACCACTATAAAATAGCTGGTTATCGCTATTATTCTATGTTGACAATAAAAATACTTAATAAAAAACTATACAGTATTATGCCAAAGAAATTAGCTAGAAATATAAATAAAAAAAATTACAAGTATGAATATTAGTCAGTTAATTGTAATTTGAAATATTGTATCAATAGCTACTAAAGTCTGTACCAAAAGTAAATAAGTAGGATATATATTCTACATTGAGTATACATATAGCCTAAAAATAAGCAGCAAAGTAATATGTAAATAGATGTAGTAACCGAATTAAGAACCAAAAAAACTTATAAGTAGTTATAAATTAAGGCAAATACGGACACTGATGTACGGTGTACAGAGAAGTAGTAATAAAAAAAAATATACTGTGTATCAGTAAACGGCTTACGAAAACGAAGACAGACGATAGTACTAATGACACCTTTGATGGTAACACGGGGAACAGATAGATCCTGATTAAAAAGAACATATTTTTGCAAGGTTTAATTAGCGTTATTTACGCTCCATCATGTTAGTACAGCTAAATGAAATGATAATTTCATAAAAAATACATTAAAAAAAAAACTAGCAATGAAACACAAAATAAAAACAGCCGATGCTTGGGTCAATGCCCGTGCTTCCTATGCAATAAGGTTCAAATTTAAACCAAATACATCTCGAGGTAGATTAGTACGGTCACTAGCTGCCGGTGCTCGTATGTTCATTGCTAGTTTTATTTTAGTAAAGAATGTATTTATTATGAATTTATCGTTTCATTTAGCTGTACTAATATGATGAAACGTAAATAATGTTAAAAAAACGTTTTAAAAACATGTTCTTTTTTTAAACAGGATCGGTTTGTTCCCTGTGCCATCATCGAAGGTGTCATTAGTACTATAGTCTGCATTCGTTTCCGGAATCTGTTTACTAATATACAGTATATAGCAGTAACAACTTATGATAGCGTGGGTACATCACTAGCGCTAAGAGACATTGTAGTTACGTGACGACCACGCTGCGACCTGAATGTAAACAATACGCGGAGGGAAATGGATGTGACACGTGTTTGTTGTAAACTTGTAAACATAACTAGTTAAGAATAACTGTTGGAAACATTTAAGCTCGCTCTTGTCTATGGTTTATATTATATAACTAATTTTTAATAGTTTAAACTTCTTTTCTACAGTTTAATATAAACCTACAAGATAATATGTTAATGCTATATTCCAATAAGTAAACCTTTTTTTTTTTTTTTTTTTTTTTTACCGGGGGGGAAGCGTTTTACGGCCGTACCCCCGGGCCCGGGGGGGGGCCCGGGGGGGGGTGTGGGCCTCGGCCGGGGCGGCCCCGCCCCCCTAAACCTCCCG
>DWLS01006469.1:0-11595 GCA_018246255.1 Pachliopta kotzebuea | reverse complement strand
GTTAAAATGGTATACACTGCACCACTTTGCGCTAGTCATCGTAAGACATAAGATGTCAAGTCTCGTTACTCCAGTAAATTTACTAGCATACAGCACCCTTCAAACTAGAACACAGTAATATTTGTACAGTACTATTTGTCAGTTGCAATAAACTGTGGTATCTAGACAGCCCCTGGTATCAGAGACCTACCACCAGTGGATTTCATTATTTATTAGTAACACTGATAAATATGAAGTAGTAAGTATTGTATAGATCCCTTTACCTAAATTAACTCACTTGTGTTTCTCAAATCAAAGTAATAGAGTGTACTAATAAAACACTTACATGTCTCCCTAAACCATAATTGTATGTGTGCCGGATCATTGGTACATCATCGAAGAGTCGCAGCATCATCCTCGCGCTTGAGAGCCGCGACCCAGCTGTCTGCCATGGTTTCTCCCCCTTTATACACCCATATAATTTAAACGTATAGCACGCTAGTCGAACAACCTGAAAATGATAAATGTACAGCAAGCGATTCACATAATAGTAAATGATAAATCATGCTCATAACAATGAGGTGTTGGTTAAGAAGACATATCACATTGCCCTCATCGCCTGAAAAATTAAACTGTTAACTCTCATTGCCCAGTAATTTTAATTGATTACAGGATCCTTCGAACCAGAACCCAGTAATGTTTGCATATTATTTTATAGCAGTAGAAATAGGACCTGTGGTGACACCTACCTAGAGGCTCTCCAACAACAGAACTACCACCAGTCAAATCATAGAATAAATTTTTTTAAGCTATTTTTATACTATATGTTAGATATATACAATAAATGCGATGCCATTTAGTGTATAACTGGTTAAGTGGTTTACCTTATAAACCTTTACACCAGTGATTCCCAAAGTGGTCTATATCGACCCGTAGGAGTCTATAACAACCTGCAAGTGGTCTACATCAGCAAAAAAAAATTTGGGGGTTCATGATAGAGGATCTCAACACATCCTTCTCCCTAAAAATATTGACTTATTGCTCATGTTATTTTATTTATAGTTTATTTTATGTTACATATACTTTACATAACAGACACAAAATTTTATTTCGAGTCGTTTTAATTTAATTTCAATTAATAAATGTATAAATTGACATATTTTTTTACTTTAAGTTTTTAACACTAAACTTCACTTCAGTTAGAAATTTACAGGAAATCAATATCAGGTAAGTAGGGGGTCTACACAACATGGAAAAACATGGCAAGGGGTCTACAGCATAAAAAAGTTTGGGAAACTCTGCTTTACACCATGTGTGTAACAAGTTCATTTCCTTCATTAGATTAATCAAGTTAAATATAATAACCCTTAACAGCTGAGAGCATTCTATAGCGTAACTACTGTCCTCGTAACCAGGTCTTTCAGCTGTTAAGGGTTAACTAAGTTCATTAATAATCTGTATTTTTTATAAAAAATATAAATACACTTTTAATACTTCATATAATGTAGTGCATCATGATTGTTTTATATTTCGAAAATTACTTGAAGAACATTTGCATATAGATGAACAATTTTAACATTTAAATGGATAAATCCAGTTTTTCATTGTCATATACATTTATATAAAGAACCAAAAGAAAACAATATGCATAATTTAACAACATATTATTTGCCAATTACAACATTTTTATCATGTTATTTTTTGATATAGAAAAATTATATCACAGTACAAATTTTATGCAGATAAACTGTTACCATACAGATATCATATCACATTGTTAATCCATTATTGATAAGAATATATGATACACAAGGAATTTAAAATTGTTTATGATTTTACTCACTACACATTTTTTAAAAGAATTCTTAATTCCCCGTGATACATTATTTCCTATAATCATTGATTTTGAAAAGAATAAATCAGTTTTATTTTTTTCTAATTATGTTAAGCTATTAATTATACCATAAATATTTAACCTAATAAATATAATACTCAGTTCATATTGAAAAATATGTTCCTTAATGTAAAGAAACGTTTATCTAAAATTTTACACAATATTGTGTAAATAGCATTTACATATAAACATGTAAAACAGAGTATAGTTACTTAATCATACGCTAAATACTTATTATTCAATGATACTAGATAAAATTATAGTGGCAGCAAAGTTTTTTTTTATTGCAAAAAACCCTGGAATGTTCACTCAGAATGTCATTCATATATTAAACAATTTGACTGAAATGACACGCGGTTGTACTAAATATCAAGGCCAAATAACTTCCGCATACTTTACCTTGTCTCTCCCATTGTAACTGTCCAAAAGTTCACAAATATCTTCTATTACCAAAGACATCATTGACGATATGTCGTTTTTCAGCAACAATTTCGCCGATACCTTATCTATCAAACTAGCGAATCAAACCAAGCGATGTAGGCGTGTGATACTGATTTGTACTCAGTAGTATTTGACGATTACATTTCTCCATTCCGCGTTAAAAACTTGCGGACCTTGATATAGAAAGGCATATTATTGAATTGAGTGTGGCATTCAAACCAAACACCTGAAAAGTGACAGGTGATAAAAATATGACAGTGACATTAAATAATACAATATTTTTTTATATATATATATATTAACTACACAATCAATTAGTTCATAAAATGATATAAAATAAATATTAAAGTAAAAAATTTCGACTTTAAAAAAGTTTTGTGATTTATGTAAGCTCATTTTTATACATTTAATATCAAGTATCGAGTAAATGACCAGATAATTAACAAAAAAAAAATTATAAATAACTCTTAAGAATTATATGAATACATTGCACAAAAATTTAAACGCTTTGTCGAAATATTCCAGGAGGCATTACGATCTCTATACATGAGTAAATTTTTTAGAAAAACATCATACTATGTAAATTGTCGAATGTCAGGAGATACACTAGTCAAATGTCATAACAGTGTATGTTATTGTGTCCTAATATTTTAAAATTGTCCTCGTGTATTAACAGTTGTGTTTAATGAATTAAAAGTTAAATGTAGTATTGTATTTTATATATTAAAATGAATATTTTTTCTATTAATGACATACCAGAATTTTCTCAGAAGGAACGCATAGTAGTGGTCGGAATTATTGGGAAATCTCCTTATCGATATCCAAACAAAACAACTCTTTTGCCGTCGACAAAATGTGAGAAAGTTAGTGTTTCTATTTTTATATAATATGTTAACATAATAAATATGTCTTCTTTATTATACCGGAAAAAAAAATCCTTAAAGATTTTTTTTATTTAATAAGCAAAGCGTTCACCTGATGGTAAGTGACACGCTGGCCTATAACAGCGTGGCTCTGATTAAGATGGTATATACAGCACCACATTGCATTCTTCGCCTTGAGACGTAAGGTGCCAAATATCATTACGCCAGTAATTTTACTAGCAATAACTCCGTTCAAACCAGGACATAGTAATGTTTACACATTACTATTTGAAGGTAGAAATAGGTGCTGACGGTCACCGGCAACTGAGATCTACCACCAGTGAAGCAAATATTTCTTCCGAGTAATATTTTCTTTTATAAAATTATGCAATGGAAAAAAATATTCTCGAAGGAGCTGAATTTCTTTGATTGTTTAAAAATTTTACAGATGTTAACAAAAATAATCATAAATTATTTATTACTTCCAATGTATTGTTTTCTTGTTTTTGTAATTGTGAGTTTGTGAATTATTTTATTATAAATAAACATGTTAACTCATTTTTTTTTTATTCATAATTATTATTAGTTATAGAACAATAAATACAAAATAAAATTATTTCAGAATGACATTGAATGTCATTGGGATGAGCAAAAAGGCATACTGTACCTTCATGCCATAACATATCTGGATACAAAATGTTTGGCGGCATTAGCTGATGACCTTGATGATGACTCAAAGTGCTCAGTGAAGGATGCAGATGCTGCACATTGGCTTGTGGCAGCAGGGGAACTAGCAATAGAATCATGTAGAGCTATGGCACTAATATTTCATTTATGTCATATTGTCATCCTATCTTCACCAACACCAGTATTTGATCTTGGTTATCTGCAACTGTTTGAAGCTATTGATGGTTACAGGTATTTTTTATAATACTTATGAAAAAGTCTATTACATTGTAGTACCTATGGTATATGAAGTTATTGTGAAGTAAGAAATAGGTACAATATATGTATTAAGAAATAACTACTTCAGTAAAAAGGGTTTAACATGTAATGTGTTACTACTCTAGAAGAGAAATTTACATAAATAAACATTAAACTAAAAATGATTAATTAGTAAATTTTAAATAATTGATGAGGTTTTTATGAGAGGTTTTAAGATATTTAATAGGATCATCATAAAAACGAAAATAATTGATTAGAATCTGTCCGGTTTTTGGAGCTTAGATGCTATCAAAAGAGATCCAGATGTACTATTAATTGTTTGCTTTTTTACTTTCTTTTAAGTAAAAGAAAGTAAGAAAGTGGATTAAAAGTATAGTTGTCCAACAGGAATGAGTTAACAGTTTCAACTAAAGCTGCCTTATCAGAAGCTAAAGTTGGAGGCACATGGGAGACTCATGGCAGGCCATGCTGTCCACGCCTTCTATTCCACTTTCGAAGAGCTCCAACTCCACTTCGGAAATCACCAGCTGCTCTTAAGAGGCTTGAACATGCAGTGGAAGACCAACTCTATTTTATGTTCAGGAAAACCAGGATCATTACTAATGTTTGGTTAGTTTATGGTTATGATAAAATTAATGAGAACACAAAATTTTTCGAATCTGGTCATTAAAAATTGGAAACACGTCAGAAACTTTGGCAGAAGACAGAATAAATAGTGTCAATGGCTCCTTTTTCTGCATGCAAGCAGTTACTATGTAGTATTTATTGTTCTGTGTGAAACACACATATTGTGAAACAATTTATTTCCTTCTTGTGTCACCTTGCATCACTTGCACACTATTTATTTTTAATTATAAGCCACAATTCATTCATTCTATTCAATCTGTACAAATACTTCCCTAGAACATTTTTTTTAATATTTGTATCATCGTTTATGAGGGGATAAAGCTTGGTTTGCTTTTTTCTTTGTTTACCTTGGGTTCCCTATCTCTTATATAAAATTATAATTTCTATCCATATTCACTCTACTGTCTTTCACACCATTGTTACATTCTCTTAATTTTTCTTCCATACATCCCTTTTCAGAATTTTATCGTCACTATTTTAATTTATTTTGTTTTAGCAAATTGACTAACCTCCTGTTCATTAACACATAGATCCCTTGTTTAATTGTGGAGCCGCATGTTTGGAGTTTGGTTGACGGTAGGGTTAGCTATTCTAACATTGTAAGACATATAACACTTTCTGTGTTCTGGCGGAGAAAATGTTAGATTCAGGGTATTCTGGGCGATCGCGCTTTTGAATCCGCGACTTCATTATCTTGTGAACACCATGTGAAATTAATGTTGTGTTAGGAAATAATTCCATTGGAAATAATAATAAGAAACATTGCATCAAGCTACCCTATTCACACGTAACAATATTTTAATAAAAAAAAATTATCCTATTCCAGTGCCAAATCAGTGTTCGCGATTCCCAAGAATGAAGAGTTCGTTTATATAAACACGGAGGAGGAGATCGGTAATGCGCGTGACGTGAGCTCTCTCGTTCGGGGGCTCGTGCAACTCTGTAGAAGAGAAGCACCAGAGCCACTGTCCGACAGGCCTAGCTTCAGACAATTCCTACAAGGCCACATTGACTTGGCATTCGGGGAGGGCTTCGATGACAACGTCGGGAAGTATGCTATAAGCACTTCTTTCTTTGAGGTAAGTATTGTTATAGCATACACTTCTCTTGAATGTATCAACATTTATCAAATAACAGAAAACAAATCGGTTTGTAATAAGTTTTTAGAAATAAAGTGATTTTTAGAAATAAGAAGTTTAATACACATTTAATTCATCCCTCAATTATTTGTAAAGGCTTCTGATTTATAGTTTTACTCTATACCAGAGTTCCCCAAACTTTTTTGTGTCGTAGACCCCTTGCCATGTCTTTCCGTGTTGTGTAGACCCCCTACTTACCTGATATTGATTTCCTTTAAATTTCTAACTGCAGTGAAGTTTAGTGTTAAAAACTTAAAGTAAAAACACATATTAATTTATACATTTATTAACTGAATTTAAATTAAAACTTTGTGGTAGCAAAAATTCAAAATGTATTGCGGCCACAAAGCGAATACCAACATCCCACAACTTACACAATTTTATAAACATATATAATAATTTTTTTACTTCATAGGTACTTTTATAAATTAATGTATGTTTTGATAGTATAAGATAGTACGATGTAAGTAAATAGGTACTATCAGTGTATGTGTTGAGATCCACTATCGTGGACCCCCATTTTCATTTCATGGACCCCCAAATTTTTTTTTGCTGACTTAGACCCCTTGCAGATTGTCATAGACACCTAAGGGTCGATATAGACCACTTTGGAATTCACTGCTCTATACCAATCATAATTACATATACAGTATAAGCAGAAGTTTATTCTATTTTCTATGAAACAGAAGTTCAATAGCGGATATCATATATTGGCTGATGCTGATGATGATACATTTTACTTGTTTCCGCGATATGAGTTTATGTCCTATTTATAGCTACCAAGTGCGATGTCATGGCGGAAAGCGGCGCAGGCGCTCACACCCATATACTTGCAGACGACAAGTTCTGATGAAGAAAGAGAGTCCACTGGAGTACTATTTGACACTTTAGCTACTGACGTGCGGTTCTCCCAAGCTCGCTGTGCTAAGGTAACTTCAATAAAAAAAATGTTTAAATACCTTTGATTCAAATATAGTCATAACTTTTCTATAAAAAAAAGCCTAGTTGTAAGTGTATCCGAAATAATGGTTGCTTTTTCATTTCATGGTAATAAAAAAAATGTTGCCAAAAGTATATTATAATTCTAAAATAGTTGGTGCTGGTTAGTCACTATAATTTGCTAATAAATGTTTATAATATTAACTTAGTTTAATTATAAATTCTAGGTTCTGCCCATTGCGCAGGCGTCTTATGCGGAAGGACTGCCGCCTTACTACTCCAGCCAACAGCATGCACACAAGGTTAACATATTATTTAGTTAATAATAGTATATTATATTAGTATTATATATTAATATATTATATTAGTTAATAATAGTTAATAAATAGAATAGATAACAAGTAGATCTGCAACTATCTCTCTGGCGGAATGGCTGTTTGCCTTGTAACACAAAGGACCTTAGTTTTTTTTATTTATTATTTATGTACACTTACACGTATACATAGAACAATACTATTTAATAAAAGTAACATAGTATCACAAAGACGAGTTTAGGCCTAAAAAGAGTTCTCTTACAGCATACCCAAACAGGAAGGATATACTATTTTAATTACTTGTATAGGTGTACCGTGTACTAGTAATAAAATAAAATATGCAACTAGAGGTGAAGATAATAGTCTTTAACTCTCTTCTTAAAGATAGATAAGGAGGGACAGGCGCAGATGTCATGAGGAAGAGCATTACAGAATTTCACTGCTTTTACTTAGTTCATCACTGAAGCAACTCATGTTGGTATTTGAATGGTGGTAGGGTTTTCAAACCCGTTTGTTTAAAGAATCTAACATCTTAGTTTTACAGACTGGTGATAAAACATGAATTGTCTGTAAAGCCTTAGCTTACTTTTTTGTACACTACATATTTAGACATTATGTAGAGACATAACTTTTAATTGCGCTGATCGAACACTAACTGACACTGACTTCTGTAACTCAGGTGTAAACCAAGCACAGAAGTCAGGAACTTCAAAACTTATTTGTAAGCATTTTTGTGACAAATAAAGATGTTCATTTTGATTTTCCCTTTTCACTAATGATCAGCGTTCGAATAGGTCGGTGTGGCGTTGGGTGAGTTAGAAGCGATGGCGCGCGGGCCACTGATCGGTGGAGCCCGTACACGTCTCCGCGCCGCATGTGCTGCAGTGTGGAAGCAGCGCAAGCTATGTGAAGCGCCGTCGCTCACACACCACCCTTGCATAGAGCCCGAACAGTGAGTACTTTATCGATTGATGGTAGAGATCTTTCGAACTGGTCTGGCTAGTTACCATTCTGATTTTGTAAATCAGCCAATATCTTTGTTGTGTTTCGGTTGTCAAACTTATTAATTATTACCGAAGTATTTTTAGTGACCACGTTTCACCATTCATGTCCTTTTTATCACTCTTCACACTATACACCATGAGAACTCGAGGTTGTCTGTTAACCCGTTGTAGATTTAAAAAAGGGTCTGTCTGTACATAAGTTTAGTCCTGGCAGGTTTCTCTCGCCAGAGATCGGTTATGTAGGTACTTTCAAAAACAGTCTGCAAACGTTACTGAGCAACAGCGCTGTAAAATATTGTTAGTATAATTAAAATCAATAATACTTTTCGTTGGACTTAGGTTAGTGGTTGACCACAATCCGACGTGGTGGTTAGTGGCATCGTTGTTTTTGGTTGTGAAGTTCACTTGCTCAGCAGTGGTACATTTAAGAACTTTTGAAGACTCAACTCATGTTGAAAATGTATCTGTCCTTCCTCCGACCTTTTTGAGTCAGCAAAAATACATAGATTATATCCCATACAGTGACAGCAGTAAGGAGCACTCGTCGGGCGTGAGGTACGTGAGCGCGTGCAACTGCGGTCGCTGCAAATGTACCCGCGAGGATCCTTACACGCTGCGTCAGGCTAACCATGGTTTCTACCAGCAGGCGGCCGACGAGTGCGGCGTCTGCAACACCCTGCAGCGCATAGAGATGCCCGTCTTTCAGCCCTCCACGCCATCGTTTAGGTACGAGCTGAATATATAATAGTATCATATAATAATTTGCCTAACTAATAGGTATGTCCACATTGATAAAAAAACTAACCATTTGATTAAAATATGTGATGTGAAAAACCAATAGAATCGAGATCCTCCTATTTTTTTTATCAGTTAAAGGATAAGGTCATATATGTACATAAAAATTTATAAATAGTTATGTATACATATCACTATTATGCTGATGAAACCTTTATTATAAATAGTCTATGAGTAACAGTGGACTTCCGTGGGCTGATAATAATGAGACCATAAGTTATCAAAATTACAATTCATTGTCCCAGGGCGGCATCAGTGAAAGGATCGACGAGTGAAGAAGTCACGGAGGTGGTGGAAGGTCCGGGTGCGGGTGGGTCGGTAGGGGGCGGTTCCGGGGGCTCGGGGGACGCCGAAGCGTGCGAGGGGTCCGCATGGTCGCCACACGCGTTATCCCCTGGCTCAGCGCGCGACGAGGATGACCCGGGAGATGACCCGGCCGGTTCCTCTCCCTCGGCCACCATTACTGCTGCTGAGCGGGACGGGTTCGATATAGTTCCCGTGCGACAGGAAGTGGCTGCAGGCAAGAAAAACCCATATCTATCTTAACATTCAACTAACTAATTCACTGTCAAAAAGATATCGATTATCTCGCTCAGAGCTTTGCGAGTTCGATATCCGCTGGCCCGAAGCTGGATCAACCTATAAAAGTCGTTAAGAATAATACCAACATGAATATAATTTAAAAAATTTAACCATGAAAATTAAAACGAGGGGAAGGAAAATACTATCAGGTGTACATCTTAAGTAAAGCTTAGTTTTTGATACGGCTTGTTATATGCAATACTGATAGCTCCCATACATTGACTTATCGTACGGTGATATGCTGTTACGGCGGTAGATTTACAATATTTGGAAGGTAGATAGCAAAGTAGATTCGAAAGATTTCAGCAGCCATCCAAACTCTACAATTTTGGTACTGGAATTGATCAAGATACCTTCGTTGCAATACAAGTGGCTAAGCCATTTCCATACATAAAGGTTTTTTGATAATTTTGCTTTCAAATTTCAGAGAAGGTGATTAGCCGCCAGCCGTCCACTACGGAGTACCTGCCCGGAATGTTACACATGGAGAGCCCTCCTAACTTGCTTCCTGCTTTCCCGAGTTGGTCATTGGTCTGCCTTGGCCCCTCTTCGTTGTACTCTCACAGCCTTGGCCTCCCGGAACACCTGCAGCCGGGATTCTTGCCTCACACAAATTATCTTCTTCCCTGGGATTGTTCTGTTAGGTTAATTTAGCAGCAATTCTTAACTTTACGTATATATTATACCACTTCTTTTATCTCCGTGTATCATAAAATGCGACTTTGTAAGAAAAAAACTTTAGAAAGTAGGCGATAGGTTTCTGTGATCTTACCTGCGTTTGGTTATTAGAATATGCCAAGCGTGGCGAATTTAGCAGAGCCTTGTTCAGCAGTGGACATAAATAACTTTAAACAAAACTTGGCTCTTTATCAGTAATAGATAATAACAGGCAGTAATGATAAAATGATGCCTTACCTATGTTCAGTATTACTGTCGGTAAATGTAGACAGCAGGATGGTTTGTACCTTAATTATTTTGACCTTAACATCCGTTTCTCGTTTCTAGCTATAGGACAGAGCAGGCGAGCGCGTGGCGTGCGTCCCGGGGGCGCGGCAAACCAACGCCTCAGCATCCTCTCACAGTCAAGATATTCATCGGGTTCGAATATGAGTGCCCGCGAGGACACAGGTGCTACTCACTAATGCCATCTATCTGTTAATGCAGTTCTTATCTGAATTTTTTTAAACTTTAAAATTGAATGGTTTATCTACTCCCGGTGCTGTTAACTACAATTTACTTTTAATACAGAAGTCATTGATGGTTTGACTTTGAGACTTCAGACATAAATTCTCATTACTATAAACCCTCGCTGTAGAGATGTTCAATCTGGAAAGTTTGTAAGTTATTGTTTGGTGGCAAAATCAGGGACTTCAGTAGTATTTAACCAGCCTTTCATGACCTTATTCTTGTTGAGGAGTACTTTTAAATTTTACACTTAATATAAAGAAAAATATGATGCAAATGTCAACACATTGTGGATAAAAAAAAATGTAATTTTATAATAGAGAATCAAGAGTATAATTTGCATGCCGTAGGTTTATGCTGTCGTCGTTAGAGGGCAGTGCGGCTGGAGCAGGCGGCGGTGCGGTAACGGGCGTGGGTGCCGGCGGAGGTGGTGGTGGATGGTCGCGGGATGCGGCTGCAGGAGCGCGCCTCGCCCAATCAGCGGTGCCACTTCAGCTCCCGTGTTTATGCCGCGCAGCGCCACGTGCACACCTCGCGCGTACACACGTCGTTACGCCCAAGGCCAACGTGCATGTTACGTTACAACCTAAGGCAAGTTTAATTTCTTAATCAATGGAGCGATGAGATGATCCATTTATCTCATGTTAAATAATACAACTGTCTACAAAAATGTGACGCTTTTATAGACTTTTTTTTATCACTATCATGCGCATATCGCCTAGACTGGTGAGTAGGTCTTTGCTGCTGGAAACCGTCTAAGTAAATACCACAGGAGAATTTATTTCTGCTGCCAAAACAATAGTGTTTAAACATGCACTGTTAAAAAGTATGAAGTTAAATCCGCTAATTGTTCAGGCTTTAACTGGACACGGGGGCTTTGGCCAATAT
>DWLS01006468.1:0-11596 GCA_018246255.1 Pachliopta kotzebuea | reverse complement strand
GGCGAGACTGGAAGAGAAGAACATGTTGTGCCGACCCTACATAAAGTGGGACCAGGGCAGGAGAAAGAAGAAGAATTCACGGTACTATTTCCGTAAAAGAAGATACAATGTTAACATATTAAATAATTCGTGATAATGAATAAGAAATGTACGAGTTGAATTGAGAACCCCGAAACCATGTCAATTAGACACAGATATCGTAGTATTTATGCACGTGTATCAATGTATATTTACATGTATATATAAATACGTCGATAAATTTATATGTATTCTACATAATGTTTATGTTTGTATGTATATGAATATTTCTTTATATGTATACTTATGATGTGTCCCTGTCACAGCGTCCCACCTTACCAAAGGTTGGCTTGTAGAGAATGCTTGCAGGTATTAAGCCCGCCTTCTGTATGCCTATTTTTTTAAAGGTTTACAATAAAGTATTAAAAAAAATAAACTCGTGCTTGTAGGTACAAAAGTATACTGTTAACAAATTTTAAGGTAACTACTGGTCTAAGTAAACGTTTCTTCACTGCTAATGCGTTAAGTGTTATGATGATTCATTTGTTGAAAGTACCAAAGTACTTTTGTGGATGCTTGAATGTGAATTCCTTGTATTATTTCAGCTAGCATTTAAAGTAGTTTGTTGTAGCTTAAAACCTTTAATGTGTTATCCGTGTCTAGAAAATTAAGGAAAATAAAAAAGTCCTTTTTAAATTTCAAGATGTTCTGTTAAGCATGTTCACAATTTGTTTTTAAGGAAAATGGTGCCACTAGTGAAACTCTGATGGCGGTAACTGTTGATGCAGTGTCTTATGACGACTGCAAAAAGACTTACTCGAGTTTAACTCCTCGAATGATATGCGCTGGTGTTCCCGGAGGTGGCCGAGACTCTTGTCAAGTAATTTTCACTTTAAAATATTTTATAATTGCAAAGAAAAAGTTTTGGAGTTATAATACTAAAAACCTGAAAGATATTCCAAGTTTTATTTTATCATGAAAGGAATAAAGGTACATTAACTTAATTCATGGTTTAACTAATGAAACTTCGCTGGTTTCCTTCTAACCTTCGGTATTTATCACCATTTTTGTTAAAGCTAGGTGCACTAATAAAATTAATTATATTTATTCAGAAAACCAACAGCGTAACCAATACAAATATTTAGTAAAGCTAGTTAGAGGTTTCCATATATAACTTATTGACATGTTGGTAAGCGTAGACAAAATATTAGTAAAAATTTTTGATTTCAATTAGTGAAGAACTACAAAGTAAATGTGCAAAAAAAAGAAAGTAATTGTGGACAAGATAACAAAAAGTAAATGGCATTTTGTTCAGACTTTAGTCCTTTAAAGAGATGTATTTTTATTTGATTATTCATAATTTTTTAATGGATTTGTACATGCGCAACGTATTATTTTGATTAAAAGCTATTGAATTTATAAAATTTATGTATGTTTTTACAACAGGGTGATTCCGGTGGTCCATTAGTGCGAACTGGCTCAAAAACGCAGGTGGGAGTGGTGTCGTTTGGAGCCGGATGTGCAAGACCTAATACACCCGGAGTTTATAGCAATTTGTGTAACCAAGATATTCAGAGGTGGATTAGATCAATGGGCTGCGCTTGAGGATATTGTTGGATTGTCACATGTATTTGTTGCTTACAACAGCATAATTTTACGTACAAAGTTTCTTATTTGAACAAGCCTATTTTCAGTTTTTAATTATTAGTAACAACTATTTTGCTTTGTGAAAAGAATATGTTTTGTTTTAAGCAACAAATGAATTGAATTGTTATTGTGATCATGTCTTAATGGATTTGTTTTAAATATAAAGCAGACACTGTTTAAAAATGTTTTTTATTCGTCTATTTTAGTCCATAACCTTACCATTTTGTAAAGTATTCTTTTTAAAGAGAAACGGAGATTGAGATGGATAATAATATCATAGACAGTCAGATATGATATATAATTGGACAGATTGATAACACGAAAGTGGTAATTAGTCAGCCTATTTTCAAAAACCATTCTGCATCTGACCCACTCATGTGACTTTACTAATGTAAAGAAATATTATTATACATTTCGTGCTAAATATATCATAATAATAATAATCTACTGGCTATTAATAATGAATAGTATATAATATTAAACGAATTTAAGGATACCAAATACAAAGTTATTTATGTTCATTATGGAAATATTTATAAATACATATTACTTGTTATGTACTGTATATTCAATTAATTATTTTAAGTAAGATGTCTTTAAAAACGAATACGAATATTGTCTTCTTTCTCAAAGATTAAGCTTTTGTTTAAACCTTTACCAATACCGTCAAAAAAAAAAAACTGCTGTAAATGTTACTACCTCCGTATATCCTGTTTACAATTCATATATTTTTAATTTAATTCTAGATCTTAAATATGAAGCAACAAAAAACTCGCTTAGCTTTATTAATAAGAATATATAACCTTTAATCACGAATGACGTGCTATTTCCGGCGGAATATTTGAATGGCGTTATATTATGTGTAATTGTTGTGATCACGAATCTTAACATGACTCAAGGCAATTAACATAATGTGATGCTGTATAAACATCCTAAGTAAGCGCCTCCTTCAAGTGGTAAGCTGAGGGTAAGCATACTATTAGGATAACACACCACATCAGTCGTCGCATTCTAAAGATATAAGATAACAACAATATATAGATTATAAATTCTCTGAGCTTTTTAGTGAAAACATGAACAATACAAGGCTCTATAGAACTATAAGGTTCGTGATGTCTATGTTGTTCAAGATCATCAACCAGATACTATTAAAATTTATTATATTATGTGAACGTTAGTTTTCTTTACTTTTTATTATCCTATTGTTTAAATTCACTTGTACCTCAATTATAGAAGAGAATCTAATATTTAATGAAAAAATCTTCAGGGAACAAAAGTTTTTATATATAAGTTTAATGATATTAAACTTTTAATGATTTACTATTATTTACAGTTTCAATGTATTGTAATAAGGCAACAAAGCAAACACTTTGATTTTAATAACCTGTTTAAAAAAACATGCAGTAAATTTTAAAATAAAAGTAAATGGGTATGGTATATTTATTTTAGTGGTAAAAAAAGAAACTCTTTGCACTTCGCTCGGGTTGATCCTTAGAGATTTCGGTGGAGCTCCGGAAATACCAGTGTATCACAAAAACATTTGTTTCGTACGGAAGTACTTTTTACAACACTGATGCATTGTCTTCTGAAGCTCTTTTTTGGGTTTAACATTCTGAAGAAAACGTTATATTTCTAAAATAAATTTGGTAATTCCTGAACGGATTGTCTCTTTACTTAAAGTATGATAATAATTATTTTTAATGAAATAGATGGTACAAATTGTTTTTTAATCATTGTACTTTAAAAGAAAAAAAATTATGAATTTTCACATTACGCCAATTTGCCTTTCGACAAATACTTCCTATTACGGAGGCTTATGTTCGGCTGCGAATATCAGATGGAATGAAATTATGATAATAAGCAAATTTAGTTATTTCAAGCCAAAAATATTATGCCTGACTTTATTACTTTTTCATCGTAATAATTTATTTCGTTTGATATTTATTATAAAATATAATTCATTAGGTTATCAAATAAAATGGATTAATAAATCTATATTTATACTTACACATATACTAGCTTAGTTGATACTGGCGGTAGGACTCTGTTGCCGGACATCGTGTAGCGAGGCAACAACGCAGCTCCTAATTCTACCGCTAAACATTAGTGTGCTAATATTTCTGTGTTTCCGGTATAAAGATGGTTGTATGCTAGAGAAATTATTGGAGTAGAGAGACTTAACATCTTACGTCTCAAGATGACGAGCGCAATGTGGTACAGCGTTTATCATCTAACTAGTGCCACGTTGTTATGTGCAAGCGTAGCAATTACTAGCCGATGAACGCCTTGCTCTATTCGAAGAATAAAAACAAAAATTGTGATTAATTCCCAGAAGTGGTAAACTTTTCAGCTTTCAAGTGATGACGACATATGAAGAAACTTTTAGGAATTCCTGTTTTGTGGTGGTCTAACGTCCGATGATAATTTTTGATGATCTTGTACAACCAGTAATTCAGTGTCATCTGATTAAAAAACTTATTTCTAGTAGGGCTTGTTATATTTATCAATGCAAAAAATTCATTACACGTACTTTTCAATCTTCTTAAAATTTAGATCTTGATATGCGATGTAAATTTTTGTACCAGAAAATAAATATTAGATGCAATACATTATATTCAAAATTACGTTGACAATATTTGACTATACATATTTAAAAGAATATGTATATGTATATATAATTATAGGAAAACAGTTAGTTCTAATGTTATTTTTATCTTATGGGGGTACAATTGTTAATAATTATAAATCGATTACATTCAACTTAAGTCTAAATTATCCAGGCATGATCGGTATTTAAGCCAGCAACGTACAACACATAGGATTCAAAGGTATGTAGATAAGTTTAGAAATGGGTCAGCTTCATATTATTTTAGTTGCTCTTTTGTTTTCTACTATTTCAGGTTTGTATAGATTGAACTATTTCCATTTATTACATATTAAAACACTTATTTATTTATACTTTGAATGCAAAACGTTAAAGCCTTGCTTTATCGGTCCATATATTTTTTATTCTACGTTCATCTGATAGTAAGTAATACGCTTATCCATAATAACGCGGCGTTAGGTAAGATGCTAACACAGTGTTTAGTCTCGATACCCCAGTAATTTCACTAGCTAACAACGCTCTTCAAACTGGAACACAGTAATGTTTGTACACTATTGTTGGGCGGCAGAAATAGTTTGCTAGAAAAGATAGATATCGGTGAGTATCTAGATAGTTTAGCACCTTTTAATATTACCACCGTTCGGTTTCTATTTTATATTTGTTGTCTAACGTCTGTGTGTTTGTGTCATTTACATGGATATGCATATAAAGTCCTGGTCATCTTATAGATTAATAAAATACGGTATTATGATATTTTGATGTTCTGAAAATGAATCTAATTACTATTTTGGATATTGTCATTTTAATAATACTAAATTAACAAACACTGTATTAAAATTTATAATTAAAAAATTTAAGAATGATTTTTCTAGATGTGTGTGGTAAGCATGGTTTACGTAAGGTTCGTCAGAAAAATGATGAGAAAATAGTTGGTGGTACTGAGACAACTATACAAAAATATCCTTTCCAAGTGTACCTCCTACTGAAGAAAACTGGTACTAATGATTATTATCAATGCGGTGGATCGATCGCAACCCGTAGATGTATCCTCACAGCTGCCCATTGCGTTATTGGGTATGAAAATATCTTCACAATGTTATTCACCTTAGACTATATTAGTAGATGTGCTTTGTAGATATTTAAGTTTCTTTTTCAATATGTTGGTATTCATCTTAAATAACAATTATATAATTAATGAATTTTTACAAGCGAGGGACCACCGTCGGCCATGTGGACTGGCGACTTGCTGAAGATTGCAGTAAATTTGTTATGGTCATGGGCATGAAACAATGATGATGGTGATGATGATTTTATTATTATAAATGTTTAAATTAGGCCCCCTGCGTTCAGAAAAGTAAGAAAAATCTCGTAAGAGTAAAGCTAGGAGTGACCTGGTAATCATTTTTGTTATAGTAAAATATAAAAACGAAAAAATATTTCCTTTTTAAGGAACCTTAATTTAGGAAACACACCGCTAGAGATATACGTATCGATATAAAGATACATAGCAAAGTAATAATCATGTTTGTCAGAAGTTAAATAGGAGTCGGTAAATTACATTGTTACATCTCTGATACAGTTGTCTCTTTTACAGTATGGAGTCCGTAAATATTAGGGTGGGAAGCACCGATGCGCTCAGTGGTGGTACTACATATAACTCGAGAACCCTCATAAAACATCCCCGATACAATGCTTCTACATACGATTATGACGTGGCGGTAGTTAAACTGTTGAGGCGTATCAACATCGATGGTACTAATAGTACACTTGTTCAGCTACCTTCTAGAAATTGCACGGTGTCCCCGGGAACTAACTTGACTGTTACTGGTTGGGGGGATACTAGTGTAAGTACAGTTTTATAAAGGATTGTACTTCTTCTTTTTCCTGTTAAAGTGCCTCCCTTTTACTGAAGGTTTGCCGTCAGGTTTAAAAATCTATGCCTAACTTATGCGACATGAAACAATTGCTCTACATTCATATATACATAAAATCCTGGCTGCAGAACCTTAGGGAGTGGACCGACGTCATCAATGAATTGCACTGGAATATGCTGTCTCTATTTTTTGTATTACGTGATACGCCTGTCTACTACAGTAGTACTAGTATTAGTGTCGCGAAAGGATTTATCATTTTTCATTCACATTCTGGTAAGGCTTGCCGAAACATACAAAGTGACTTCTCTCTCAGCCTCTTTCTATATGTGAATTTCGGATCCTGCTAAATTTATTCTCATCAGACCATAGGAGTCAACATAGCAATGTCGCCCTACCCCAGTAGATGATGAGGCCTTGAGCTCGCATGCCTGTCATTTGCAGATGACAGTAAGAGCTTCAAAATGGTTACAAATATTCCTCTTCACCAACAAAGCCAAAGTCAAGAACAGTATTCGGTTTTTTGTTATATATTAATTATAAACGGATTGCTATTAATAAATCGAAACTGTTTAATTTTTAGGAAAATGGTATGTCCAGTGAAACTTTAATGGCGGTAACAGTAAAAGCTATTGCTAATGAAGAATGCAAGAAGACCTATAAGAATTTGACATCACGAATGATATGTGCTGGTGTTCCTGGTGGTGGTAAAGATTCATGTCAGGTGAGATTTTATAATAACTTCCGCTCGTAGATCGTGTTTTTAGAAAATTAGCCTTTTAAAAAAATTAAAAAAAATGTATTAGTTACCAAGTAACTACAATATTATTAGTAGGTTTGCGGTATCAGTTTTTATACTTTTAAAATAACTAACTGACGTTATCTTTTTTCAGGGCGATTCCGGTGGTCCGCTGACGAGAACTGGGACAAAATCTCAAATAGGAATCGTATCTTTTGGATACGGATGTGCTAGACCAAACACTCCTGGTGTTTATACCAACATGTGCAATCCTGTTATACAAAAATGGATAAAACTAATGGGGTGTACTTAAATATCTTCGTTACCGCTTCTTACTGAATAAATTACAACTTCCAAAATGTAAACAAATTGTATACCGCGAAAAATATATTTTCAATTTATTCTAATAAATTTATTTGCTAAGGTATATCTTTAAAACATTTGAAAAATTGTTAAGAATATGAAAAAGTAATTTACAATTAAATGGTAATAACTTCTCCATGTTTGATTTTATACATCATCACTTTCATGGTGAAATCGAAATCATGTACCAGTTTACTTAATAAAAGGAATAATTTATGAATCTTACTTTTGCGTGTCCTAATTTTAGGCGACACAAAGAAGACAGGGTTCGAAGACCATCAGTTAAAAAGTGCAGCTGAAAACCGGAATCATTTTTCCATTTTGATAGTCAAATTTCAATTTGAAGAAATCACGTCATGATGATGTCTTTTAGACAAAATCTTTTGTTTCATTGAAATTTTTGGTGTATTTATTTAATGTGATCCCTATGATTTCTATAAGTCTTTGCTAACGGTGTCAACTCTAGTATAACCTACAAACTCTTTTTAGATGAACAATAGAGACGTATTACGTTTTTTTTCCTTTATCGTAATACAAAGTCGGAAAATATTTTGTGACACAGGTAACCTTAAAACTATTTGACGAAAAGAAAAAAAATAGTGCAAAGTATTAACGTGGATATTAATCTTAATCATCAATCAAATCAATTTATTGGTTCAGTTAATATTCATTATAACTTAACAGTTTGGTACGTTCCAATTCGTTTACATTTTTATTTAATCTTCTTACAAAAATCAAACCAAAAAATTGGGTTTTAAAAATTTCAATTTCAGCCGACTCTTTGTGAATGTTGCAACGACGTCCTGTTTGGAAACATGCTATTACAATAGAATGTAAAGCCGCATACGATTTTTTTAAAACAGCAATCGTAATGGCGTTTACAATTAATTCATTCTTCGGTTATCATATAGGGGTACCCATATGATAAGTAAAAATTTTGAATCGTTTACTATTGCAATTATCTCACGCACTCATTATAACAAAGTTTTAGTATTTAAGAGAGAATCATTGATCACATTGATAGATTAACAAGCGACAGCAGTTATGGATTCACGTAAAATATATTTATTGGTTTTATTTTTTGTAGCCGTTGTTGGTGAGTACAAAATGTAAATAAGTTCACTTTTATTATATTTAATGCCAAATATTAAGTTACGATTCATTTATTGACTGATAAAATTCGTACCTAAGTACCAGTAGTTTCTATTAGTCTACATGTTTATTTGTTCACCATAGAAAAAAGAATCGTGTGAGTCCTTCACGAAGTTAAATGTTGTTAGTTAACATTAACTATATATATGTCATGACTGTATAAACTTTAAACCTTTTTTGCTTGTTGGGCGTTAGGGGTCCTAGACGACATCTCTCAGGGCCGAAGTCAACCTCATTTTCTCGTGATGCACCCTGCTAATCAACAAACGACTTTCTGACTCCCCACCAAGCCATATTGAGCCAGCATGGTGGGAGATGACTCAAATCCCTTCATTATCCGAAAAGCCTTACATCCGCATTTCGCCGATGACGATATTTTTATTGCTTTTACAAAACAGTAACTTGCAGGGTAAAACTTAATAACAAACTATGCGAGATCTTAAACGCTTCGTAAGGAATACGAACAAGTGATTTAAAACATTTTTCTACGAAAAACAAAATTGATATGTTTAAAATAATGGTTAGTTTGAGTATGGTTAATGTCTAAATATGTGCTATTTTATAACATTTCAGATGTACACGGCTTTAAAACTCCGCGCAGGGTTTACTGGAACGATGACAGTAAAATTGTTGGTGGTACGGAGACCACCATCCAATCCTTCCCTTACATGGTGTATCTGTTACTGAGGCAGGCGAGTACAGGAGATTATTACGAGTGCGGCGGTTCTATTGCCACTCGACGATGCATCCTCACCGCTGCCCATTGCCTGACCGGGTATTATTCCATTTATAGTAACTAGTAATATTAAAATTACAACATTAATAATAATCATTAAATCACTAACACATTTTGTATACCGTCCTTTAGTAAAAGTCACATGAAAATAATGGCCTTTATATTTTTTTAAAATACTAATTTACAAAAGATGACATATTTTTTTTATAAACTTAACATGTACTACATCAAAATTGATTGGGGTCTTTGTGTGTATAACAGTATTAAATTTTTATTGCTTTTAAAGTCTAATTACATATTTTTCTTAGTAATAAATTAAGTGTTCTTTAAAGGACATTATACAAATTTAACTGATGGGCTTATATTTTATCGGCCTGTTTATTTAATGAATTGAAAATATTTGTTTCTCGCTTATTTGCTTAACTATATGTTATATTTGCCATAAGAGACAACCCATGAAGACTGTTTAAGGCCTAGCACGAACCCTCAGTTACTAGTTAGTTTATAATTCAGTATTTGAAATTATAGACTTTAGTTCATAATTTTAGACGAACTAACAGTAACATTAAATGTACTAATTTTCTTATAATTTAAAAACATTAATAAAACATTATTACTTTTTATTACTTCATTATATTTTTAGATAAACTTTAAATATTAAAAAAAATTATGGAAAATTATACAACAATGAATAAAATAGTATTTATTCATTGTTGTATATATGGGCTACTACAATTTTACTACTTCGACATAACATTGACAAAATAATATGCACGAGAGCATTCCATTCATACAATTGCTGTGCAACAAATTATTATAATTACAGCGTAGAAATATTTTCAAAGAAAAAAAATAATTTAGTATTTATATTAAGAATTTAAATGCTAAAAGCTTATATTGTTTTAACTTTTTTTTTGCTCTTGAGATTTATCCATTCAAAATAGTTTTTTTTAGATGATTCATTGAAAACAAAGTTAAAGTTAAAATATAGCTTTATCTTGACAATAATCATTGTAATAAAATACAAGGACGCAGATATTCAAGTAAATTATAGTTCCTCTTTAGCTTCTTAAAAATCAAATTCTTTTGAGAAATTAGTTATGTAGAAAGTAAGAAAAATTAAAAAATATTCCACAGGCTGATATGTCTGAATGACTCATTCACATCAAAATGACTAAACTACTTTCTGAATGTCGATCTAATCCAAAATCTCATTGTACCAATTCGACTACCATAACAGGGTTTACATAGTGGTCTCTGTTACGGAGACCGTGTACGTTGTTACGGAGCTCCTATTTCTATCGCCTTATAGTAATGTGCAAATATTAATGTGATCCTTTTTGAAGGGAGTTGTATGCTAGTGAAATTACTAGAGTAACGACTCTTAACGCTTTATGTCACAAGGTGACGAGCGTAATGTGTTTTTTTTTTAAGTTCGATTGATGCTTTTGCTCTCGGCCACTATTATGGCCGTGAGGGCTTTATCGATCACAGGACTCGCGGATCCGGACTCCGCAAGCTGAAAATATTAAGAAAAATAAAAGGGAGAGGAGTCGAGGGAAGAAGATTAGGGAAGGGACGAAGAGATGGACAGAGATATAAGTGGGAAGAGAAAGGGATAGAGATAATACAATAGATACTTATATATGTAAACTGTACCTTAACCTAATTCTGTACTCGAAGTAAGAAAAACGAGTCGCGGTGGCGCGGGTTATGCGGTCGTCAGTGGGGCGTAATGTGGTGCTGTGTATATCATCTTAACTAGTGTCACATTGATATGGGCACGCATATCACTTACCATCAGGTGAACGCATTACACCTCACGACTAAAGAAAAAATTATTTCAATTATTACATTTTTTAAAATGATTAGATAGAGAGAAACAAATCAGGAAAGCGTTTAAGTTTTATTTAAACGAAAAAGGATTAAAATTATTATTTTTTTATATTAAAAGAATTTAATTTGCACACATAGAATTATGTATTTAAGTTAGTTATAAAAAATGTTTCAGAATGGAATCCGCGAATGTGAGAGTGGGAAGTACGTATGCTTCCAGTGGAGGGATGACGTACAATTCCCGGATGCTTATAAGACATCCCCGTTACAACGCATCAACGGACGATTACGACGTCGGAGTAATAAAACTATTCAATCGTATTGTGATCGATGGGACAAACAGCACTACAATTGACTTGCCCCCGAGTGGCTGCACCGTTTCTCCGGGGACCAACTTAACTGTTACCGGCTGGGGTGATACAAGTGTAAGTGATTTATTACCTTCTTATCTCCAATGCTTTTAATAGACGTGAATGGAGAAGCTTCCTCGTCCACTTTTCATACATTAACAGCCAGAACGGGGCAATGGCCCCTCCGGGGGGCCCGCCCCTGGATCCGATCACAGTGAGCGAGGTCATGGACACCATCCGTGGCCTTAAAACTAAATCCGCCCCGGGACTCGACGGCAT
>DWLS01006467.1:0-11598 GCA_018246255.1 Pachliopta kotzebuea | reverse complement strand
ACTGGCATCGCTAGTTACCGGGGGCGGCGGGTAATCACTTACCATCAGGTGACCCGTATTGCTCGTTTGCCTCTCCCATGTTCTAAAAAAAAAAAAAAAAAATCTCATATGTATTTTAATGCCTTTTTAATGGCATCTCTCTCAACTTTTATTTAACAGAAACTTACTTCTCTTTTTAATAATGGAGAACTGGATGCCCTTAGCCACTGTTATGGCCGCGAAGGTTTCATCGGTCCCAAGGCTCGCGGATCCGGATTCGACAAGCTGAAATATAAAATTTATTTCTTTATCTAAATTCTGGTATAAAAATCCTTGATAGAGATATCAACGTAACCAATAGTTGGTGCAATCAGCATCGTAATTTATAATAGGAACACTGAGGATTAAGCTCATGGTTAACCCTAATAAATATTACAATTGTCAACAATATCTAGACTTTAAAGCAATAACCATACAGTGAAATAATTATTATTCTACATTATTTATGTAACGCAAATTCGTGTAAAGTACCAGTTGTATATAAAAACCGAACCTGTGAAATAAAATTTAATTCAAATTCATACGGAACATTAGTACTCAGTTTTTATTATTTAAAAATCCTTCCACTTGGTTGCTAACAAAATTATAGTTTACAAAAAAAACGTATAAGGCTCTCTATGGCTGTGATAATATTTGTATGGATACTTCATAACTGAAGGTGAGAAGCAATTGCGACCAATCCAAAACGTATTTAATGTTCAAAGGTTCGCAAATTATGCAAGTTCACTGCGACTCTGTATTTACTGGCCGGGCTGGTGTTAAAGCGTTTAAAATTGCAATTAAACACTTCATTAACTTGAAATTATATCGCACGCGTTACACTGTGTATAATGAGTTCCAGTGTATACACTGAATTTGTAACATTCAGTTTCATGAGCGGATAAATACAGCTGTACTGTTTAAGTTGTTATAAATTTAAATTTCACACTGGAAATAAATTAAATTTTCATCGATATTTTGTTTTAAAGGCCTTTTTAAATATGTAAAATGTTATTTATTTACACATAGGAAAACTTACAGCTTATACATATATACAGTTACTGGAGGAAATGGCTGCAAAAAGCAAGCCACAATACATATATAACATCATAAACAGCTACCTCCAGGATAGATATATCACATTGACGGACGGCGTGGGCACCGCCGTAGAAAAAAGAGTCACTGATGGAGTTCCGCAGGGCTCAATACTGGGCCCAACTTTATGGAACGTATTATATGACGGGGTTCTTCGCATGGAACTAGGAAACGGGGCACAATTGATAGGCTTCGCTGATGACCTGGCCCTGGTGGTCATAGCCAGAAAGGAAGAAGTCATGACTATAGCCAACGTAGCCCTAGAAAAGATAAGCCGCGATTATAGATGGGCGGGGGTCGCGACATACAGGAACACGTACAGCAAATTACAATGGAAGCTGGCAATACGTATCACTGGAGCGTATTGCACTATCTCCCTGGACGCCGTCTTGGTGTTAGCGGGCTTAATACCTATAGAACGGATAGCTCAACAACGGCACCGCTTCTTCCATAAAAAGAAAAGAACGAAAGAAGAAAAAAGATCGCGTACGCTGTAAGAAAGGGCACAAGATTGGGAAAAGGAGGGAAAAGGCAAGTGGACTAGAAGAATCATACCCAACCTCAGACACTGGATACAAAGAAAGAATGGAGAAGTAGAAAGACTGCTAACACAAGCACTGAGTGGACATGGAGATTTTAATATGGCAAAGCAGAGAATAATATTTGCCCTTGTTACGAACATATATACTCACCAGAGCACGCTCTGAGTGAGAGACAAAACGGAAGGAGTCGATGGAAAAGTGAAAGCGAAAAACGTGATGGAAAGAATGATAAAAAATAAAGAGGGATGGGAAAAATATGTGGAAATACTTAAGGAAATATGTATGATGAGAGTAAGGGAAAAAGACGAAAAACAAAGACAAGAAGCTATAAGATAAAGGACAAAAGCCTCCCTGAAGTAATGCACAAGCGGTTCCAGAGAGGATAGGAGAATAAACGGAAGGGGGTTTTAGGCCGTAGGCTGCTGAGCCAACTATTCAGTAAAGTCGGGCATACCATACGATCCGGGCCTATGGCTATCCATGAGGATTTCTCCCTGCCGACGAAGAAAAAAATTTTACATAGTTAAATACAGGTTAAATAGGACGAAAAAAGCCAAAACAAGTTTTCGCGCTTAGTTCACATACATGAATGTAGGTTAGGGTTAATGACCCCTTATTACATTTATTAAACTTCGATAGTTTTGCAAAAAGATTGTTAGCATTTTACAACCGCTGGTAAATAAACAGGTCGACCTCAACGCATTCACTGCATGCATTATTAAATGCCTTACATATTCCAATTATGTACGAATTTTTTCGGTAGTTAGAGCATGAGGGTTGGACAGTATGTGATGATGGCGAAATGTATGGGACGGGAATAAGATATTGATTTTGCTAAGTAACAGGGGGCAGTCAACACGATTTTGGACAAGAATTCATAAAAACACAAAGTCAGCAATATGACGTTGGGTGTATAAAGGAATGAAGGTTATCATGATAACATTTATTAATGGTAGAAATCATACATACATTTGGAAATCGGCATGAGTCCTTGGGCACGGACGACAGTGATTGTCATTATCCAGGACAAACATGATTTTTTTTTCGACGCGGCAACAGGATGAACAAAGCGTTCTTGATCCTTATCAGGCGATAGACGTCGACTGCTGGACTTTGGCCTCCCTCAATAGTGGTTTGATTTGGACCGTCTTTCACCACGCTGGTTCAGTGTTGATTTGAGAGAAGACAGAGCTTCGTTTATGAGTAGCATGCACCGAAAGTGGGTGAGGTTGGCTTGGGTCCCGTGAGCTGTTGTATGGGACCCTACACCCGGCAAGGCATTCACCTGATGATAAATAATAATTTAGACATGAGGTTTTAAGTATCGCTACCATAAGCAACAGAGTAATATTCTCACAGTCGTCACCAGTAAATACTAGGATATGGTGCTTCATTGGCTTTTTCACGGTTGTTGTTCCATGGAGTCCTTCTTCTCTTGCCATTATAAAAATAGTGCAG
Organism: Pachliopta kotzebuea; assembly: GCA_018246255.1. NCBI lineage: Eukaryota > Metazoa > Arthropoda > Insecta > Lepidoptera > Papilionidae > Pachliopta > Pachliopta kotzebuea. Next base: position 8,485 of record DWLS01006467.1, on the reverse strand, counting down.
AGGAAAATTTCCTAATAAATTTATGCATTTTTGAGTAGAAATCTGCGAAAAACTTTGTGATTTTAAAATTTTTTCATTTCTAGTAAAATGTTTTAGTAGAAATTTAACTTAGATTTAAGCTTTCAGTAACTATTTTAGCGTATTTTTAATGTATAATAATGAATAAGATTGTCCTAGCCTACCTTAACTTATATTTAAATCGATATCCTTTGTCTCAATGAATAAATAATCGATTTAGTGACTTTTAATTAAAGGATGGGGTGAGAGGAGGGCACCTTTTTGCGGTTAATACTCGAAATGCTTACGCTCCACCCAATGCTCGTAAATCCATTAAATCTCTCACTTCACATTCCACAAGTTTCTGATAAATTGGTTTGAAATCCTTACAAATTGCATGAGTTTTGTTCGTGCACAAAATCTTTTTTTTTTCTTGTAAAAAACCTGGTTTTTCTACAATTTCTACATGGTTTGTTCGTGCAAATTCATTTCATATTATTATCTATGCACATGTACGTAGAAGTTACTAGTGTTTGTAACTGTATGATTTTATATGTACTTTCGAATTGCCGATTGCGTCTGTAACTGCATATGTAACATATGGACAAGACACTGTAAACTATTGTAACATCCTACTAATATCTTCCCTTTCTTGACATGCGTCTGTGCAGAATGGGATGTCGCTATGCCAACTTAATTAACAGACGCCTCTGTTTATGACATGGTTATTCTCATATTAAACATTATATTTAGATAAAACCTTTAGTTGCAAATGCAACGAGCAACTACTAGTTACGTACTAAACGGTGTTACTTAGTAGACGCATTTTAGTAAATAAATAGTAACATATTTTTTTTTTCAGTATTTCTTTTCTTGTAAGTAATTAACATAAAGATTCAAAAATTTGTATTATCAATCATTAATACAGAGTATAATGGAGTCTTAATATTTTTTTTACGCTTTAATATTAGTAATAAAATGAAAGAGAAGCTTTCTAAGGAAGTAAAGTGGTCCCTCGAAGTAAATTTAATTATAACTTTTATTAAAAGAAAACACGCCTGAAAAATTATCAGCAGTAAAATATTTCCTTATTAAAAACATTATTATTATCTGTAGCATACTATAGAGTACAGCCTATTCCTTATTATTAATTTCTTTTGTAATTCACTTAATACTTTGGTTGATAACTTACGATTTTTCTTATCTGACAAGTGACCTTTGTGATCTCAAGTTATATGATCATTTCGATAATTACTTCTCTTACTTCTTTGAATGCAAAAAAATGTTCTATTTATTGTTGTATGGATAAATATATTAAATTTAATGATTAAAAAACAAATCTCTTGCCTTAAGTAAAATACATAAGTGAAGAGTGTTTAATGTATAACAGACCGTCGTGGATATTATGTAGAAATGCAATCACCATTATTCATACAGTTCGAACATTTCATTAAAAAAAAATGTGTCATCTATAGATTCTTTAGCTTTTCGTTAAATTAAATTTCCACAGAAGTAGAAACGGAAAAGCATTTGCCAAACTTCATGCCTTTTTGATAAATAATATGAATTATATGTTCTACAGAATAGTTACTATGCGATTTTCGACTGTCGGGATTCGGTACTTTCTCCCACAAGGAGACCAAGAACACCAGGGCCAAAGAAGCTTCAACTCAATGGAAAATCGAACCTGCGCCTCTTCTACACATTACCAAATAAGCTATATGTTCAAACTCTTTGGACACATGAAAAAGAATAAGTTTAAAATTTATTTGAAGTTTGTAAAAGAAAAGGTTTGACACCTGTCTCGTGTTCCGGAGGCCGGCGCGTAGATGTGGGCGCGTCTATTGGTGTCTTTGTGCCGTTAAAAACACTATACATATTTTAATAAATTACACAGGTATGTAAATATTTTGCATTTAACTTACTTTATAAGCAATTTAGTTAAGTTAATAACAATAAATGTTATTAAAACTTGTAACGTCTCAAACTACTTAAACTTGTTAGAGTTAAGCAAACAGTTGCGGTGTTTCGCAACTTAACTAACTAAGGACGGTGTTAACGTTACATTTAAAACAATTTTGCGAGAAAAAATGGTACAAATCATGTTCAATGATGATAATTGATTGTAATAATATCAACAGTAATTCCACTAGCTTAGATCCTTTCAAACCGGAACAAAGTAATATTTACACAGTACTATCTGCCGGCTCTGATAGGAGTTGCCGACATACATACGCCGTCTCCGGAAATAGAGTCCTACCACAAGTATTACAATTGATTAATTTATATTCCTGTACTTTTATTACATAGTTTTCTCAGTTTACATAATAAATTAAATAATTAGACATAAATAAATAAGAAAATATTTTCTCAAAGTACGTAAGTTAAAGCGACTGCATTTGAAATGGTTTTGTGGTAATGTACATACATTGTGTTATTTATCACTATGCCTGGAAGTAAGTACCTGTACAAAGCATCATATTTCATTTATACTTAAATTTCGACCTCAAGAAATGCAGGTTGTGCAAAAGCTGTACTAAAACTTAAACAATAACCTGCAAAATATTTCAAACAAAAAAATCAATAAATATTTTATTTGTATCGTTTCTGGGGTCACTAATTTTTTGTGATAATGAAAATTAATTTAAACTCTAAGAAATAATTAACCCTCCTTTTTACTAAATCTAGCTACAAGACAAAAATGTAAGTGCTCTTTGTTGCCGAAGACCATCTAAGTAGGTATCACCACAGCTCCTATAAAACCGACAAACTACTGAGCATACATTATTGTGTTCCGGTTTTAAGAGTGTCTTAGTTTACTAGCTGACTAACTTACCTCAGTAAGTTACGAGACAAAACCTTATGTCTTAAAGTGACGAGCACTATATGGTGCTGTGTATACTATCTTAACTAATGCTAAGTTGTTGTGAGCAAGCGTACATATTGGTTTCACAAATAATATAGTACACTTAGTAGTAACTTTTGCGTCTATACTGAAAGATACTATCCTTCTATATATACCGATACAATATTTAGTAACGGAGGCAACGGAAACAAGGTTAATAATCTAGTTAATGATATAGTTTAATTAACTACAGCATCCTCCACTCTACCTCCCACTCCAATAGTAAACATAGTAATAAATTCACTGTTGAAAAAATAAGCGCTGGTCTTCTACAGGAGTGTTAAGCAGGACTACTGATTGCTTATTATACTAAAAAAAAACTACAGCTCCTTTCACTGTGGTGAACAATTCAACAACTTTATAATCTGTGTAAAACGCCTCCGTAACTCGGATACTCAACTCTGAGTAACTTAGTTGTACAAGATTACTTGTTTGGATTTGTTGATTGCTTGGAATAGATCTTCGCGTGAAACTGCTCGGAATTTCATTAAGATTTCCGTTAGCCTCTTTTATTGTAAGTTTCTACTGTTTATATACAAAATCTCGAACACTTCAAAGTCATTAAAGTTGAGCAAATTAATTAAAGATATAGTCGTGATGTCTTAGTTTTAAGGTGTTCGTATAAATCATACTACCCAAAACCGCAAGCATTTAATGCCTATCAGCTTTAGCTTTTGCTGAAGGAAACTGAGATGTGACATCCCCTAACTCATACTTAACTGTCACCATGGGAAATAAACCTTTGTTGTTTTAGACGACGAGACGACGGAACGCGAAAGGCTTTCACCTGATAGTAAGTAACACGCTTGCCAATAACAACGTGGCGCTGGTTAAGATGGTTCACTGTACCACAATATGCTCGTCGCCATGAGACGGAAAGTGTTAAGTCTCGTTACCCCAGTAATTTCACTATCATACTGCACCATTCAAACGGATTACAATATTGTTTGCACGTTACTATTTGTTGGCTGGTGTAGGAGCTGATAGTACCTACCTAGACAGTCTCTGGTAACTACTAGAAGGAAACAAGAATAGAATCAACTATTCAAAATTTAATTTAAAGAAGCCATATCATAATTTACTGCAGAAGCCTATGTCCGTCGGGGGGCGTTTATCAGCTGATAATGATGATGAAAAGCATTCATTAATAGTTTCAAAAGTAAACGTAAAATGTATGTGACAGATAATTGTTAGCCTCAGTTACTAATGATAACTACTCTTTTTTATGATACACGCACAAAATTTGACTTACACAAAATCACTTTTAACTGTAATCAGCGCAGTTTCCCTCACTGTATATCAAGTGAAGCTTTCAATTTTCGTACTAGAAAAAGTTCGGAAAATAGATATTCGTGCAGATTTCATTACATCTTTTCTATGATCTCAACTCGTAACTTTTGCTTCTAGTGCGACGAGTTTTTATAATTAAAAAAAAATCATACTTCCTTTACGAATATTAAGTAAAAAAAGTGCAACTTTAAATATAAAAAAACAGGTATTTTATTAAGTAATTTATAACTTCATTTGCACGCACATTTTCCAAAAAAGCTTACTTGACTCCAATGGGTATTCTGTCCCAATTTATCATAGGAATGTTCAGAGGAAAAAATCGGGTTGCTGTTTATTAAAAATAATAAAAATACAAAGTATTAGTTCTTTTATATTGTGTTTTCTTAAAACATTACAATAATTATCATCATCATCATCTGGTGTCTTCTTCAAACAGAAGTTCGACGGACAGATTGAGAAAACTGTCCCAGTCTCCATCTATTTCCTTTATCTGATGATGTTTAACCTTAGTATACTTTTATATCCTCAAATAATTTCCGTTCTACCAGGACTTTAAAATAAATATACATATCTATTATAATGCTTCGTATGTATGAAATTTTCGTGCATTATTCATAATTATGTCTGTCGTCATTTCCGGCACAGTCGGCGTTTCCTCAAATTCAACTTGTTCAAACCGACTAAAGCTCGTTTTCAGTAATGCATTTATATTTTTAAGAAACGAGTTCGCCTACAAAGGAACACACTTCAGTTCTGTATAACTATTTCTAGTTACAGAAGCATTTTTTAGTTTTATAGCATAACGATATCAAATTACCAGCATTTTTGTTTTTGTGAAGTAAAAAATAGATATTTTATCTTCAAGTAATTCAGAGAAGATTGTTTTTAATTAAATTAAGTTAACAAAATCTAAAGTTGTACTAATGATGAATAAGGTTCCATTTATGGTTGTGTTGTTTTTGTGTTGAAATGGTTATAAATGGCCATAGTTAATTAATCCGCAAACAAAACTTATTCAAATGTAAGATAGATGGTTTTTATTTATATTGTATAAGTAATGGCATAAGGAAGGATATAATGAAAAGATTATTAAGACTAATTTTTTACTTGCAATATACTAACACACTCTTTTTTAAATAGTGTTAATTATCAATAACACTTACAATATAATAATAGTAGCTAGCCAGAAGGGTGTGAAAAATCTAGAATTTCGAAATTTTACTGGTTGTAGGTGTCTATTACCGGAGACCGTCTAAATAGGTACCACTACAGTTCCTATTGCAGCATACAAACAGTACTATGCTCCAATTTGAAAGTAATTATAGCTAGTAAATTAACTGGAGTTACGCGACTAACAACTAACATCTCAAAACTATGAGCTTAATATAATGCTGTGTATGCAATATTAACCAGCACCACGTTGTTATGGTCAAGATGTATCACTTACAATCAGGTGAACGCCTTGACCGTCTTGTCGCCTCGTTAAATAATAAAAAAAAACTCAACTTTTGACCATACTTCACATGTGGTCTTTGGAATGGAACCAGGGACCTCCGTCACAAAAAAGCACTTAGTCACTACATCGTAAGGGAAATTATAGTATAGGAAAAACTTTGTTTTATTTCAATCAATATGTCTTAGTAATAAGAAATCTTTCTTTTATTAGAAACATTTTATAACTAATAAAGGTTTAAATATTTATACACATATTAAATAAATTGTCTGGTTTCTATGTTATGTAATTTACGACTGTGAACTATATTGAATACTGCTTCAAAGCAATTGCTGACGGCTTCCCTAACCGTTAGCTGAACCCGTAGCATAGTTAATGCATTGCTGACGTACCAACAACTTGTTGTGGTCTTAGATCCGATTCAAGCACAATTCGATCTCGCTTTAACGTACCAAACTATTCTCACATTAAATGGCATACTAGATACAAAACTATATACATAATAGACCATATGAGGAAAAGGAGAATTATGAGAAAGATAAGCTCTTTAATAGTCACTTTACAGCACACTGATTTAACTAAATTAATTTGAATGAACTAAAATCTAAGTGTGGGAAAGGGTAGCCTTATCGCTATAAGCTGTTTCTACTAGGCAATAGGAGATGAAATAAATAAGTAGCAGACTAATAAGAAAAGTACAATGAAAAATTATTAATTATGAGCATTGTATTGTTTATAATAAATATGCAAAGGCGGAACAGAAGCGTTTATTTAGATATGAAGTAAATATAAGTATGATTTAAAAATACATACTCTATTTACTTATATTATATATATAACTTACGCAAATTATATAAATATATATATACTTACATATGAATGTAATACCAACACATTTTACGGTATGAATTTGATAAGGAAACAAACCTACGAACTGATGCTGATAGGTTAAACGAGTTAATAAAATGTAAATTAATTAGAAATAAGTTTATAATATGTTATCAAAGGATACGTACTATAGGTAATAATAGAAATAAGAACATGTAAATATGACTATATACACATATGTGTATGTACAAGTTTTGTAATGGTAGATATTAAGATAGTATAAGTATTAAGTAATGTAAATACAATTTAAAAACCACTGAATAATGATATCAGGGAGAAGAAAAAAATTCCAACATACATTATACATAAACATAATTAGATACATATTATATATTATGAGTTTCAAACATAATATTGCAAAGACAATATTTAATTGTATATAACCTATATTAGATTCGTGTAGTTCCTGTTTAAGAGGAGTAAGGGGTCCTACACAACAACTCACGGGACCCAAGCCAACCTCACCTGCTCGTGGTGCACCGTCCTAATCAACAAACGAGGCTCTGGCTACCCACCAACCTGCATTGGGCCAGCGTGGTGGGAGTCGGTCCAAATCCTCGCCATCATTGGGTGAGGCTTATGTCCAGCAGTGGACGTCTATCGACTGATGATGATGATGAATTCTAGTGTACACAAGTGTGTTCCGATTTAAAAGATGTAGAGTAGTTAGAACAAGTATGTGTTCTTAACCTCTTTAGCATTTTAGATGACGTTGAAATCATTTGTAACACATTTTCTTTTATACTACTAAAGTAGTACAGTAACAGTATACGGCCTATATGATAGATGGTAAGCAGTAACTGTAGCCTAGATGCCTGCAGCACCGGAGGCATCACTGGCTTGTTGCTGATTCACGAAGAACCTTTCTTCTTCTAATCTTTTTTCTTCATGACTGAGGGTCGTCGTCTTCATGTGTAGTGAAACACACGACGACTTTCTTGGCAGTTATAATGGAGTGGTGTAGCCATTGTCATGTCCAGTTCACATACTAGTTCGACCACTGACGGTCATGACATACATATGTGGGTTTCTTCACAATGTTTTCCTTCACCGTTACAGCACGTGATATTAGTTGGTATTATACTAACTACACATGAATTAAAAATTTATTGGTTCAGGCCGGATTCGAACATGATACCTCCGGAGTGGAAGGCTAGCGTTCAAATCACTAGGATATCACGACTCTGAAGAACCTTTTCACACCCTTTTGAAGAACTCCGTTCTGTAGCTTCTTGGGACAACATCGGCAGGGAGTTCATTCAATAATTTGATTGTTCGTGAGAGGAAATTTATCTGGAACCGGATCTTAAATAACCATTGCGGTTCTATAGTAAGAGGATGAACTCCCTATCGAAGGCGAATGGTGTGATGGTGAAATGTGGTGAATGTGGCCGTGTTTTATGGGAGGTTATGTACAAGTTGTAGATACAAATAAATTACTATTGACTTTAATATAATTTCTCTTTTTTTTATAAATTAACAATCTACGTCCGCGCTAAATTACAAAGTTTAAATTTTAGTTAACGCTACATCGGGGACGCCTTAAAACTTTTCGTTTTAACCCTGTCGCTGTAAGTTATTCGGGATTGACAAGACTTGACGGACGAGTTACCGCCAACTTGGCAATTAATTCGTAAAACACGCCCATAATTCAAGTTCATTGTATTAATTTTGTGTCTTTATATAACTTTCGTGGAGTTTTTCATTTAATTAAAATAAAACAATGGGCACTCAGTATTAGTAACTTAAACTTCATATCTATTACATAAATCTCGAAATTTCATCCAACTTTTATTATGTTCTCTCAAACGTAATAAATTGCAACGGTTTTCTGACTTAAATTCCTCGCAAAGCTTTAAAACTAACGAAAACATAAATCAGGAGATTATTTCAGGCATGAACACATTTCAAATGATTTCTAGCAGCAAACCACAAACACACTTGTACTTATA
>DWLS01006466.1:0-11598 GCA_018246255.1 Pachliopta kotzebuea | reverse complement strand
AGATAAAAATTATAAAAACAAACAAGTATTTGATAAGCAAACAAGGTCTCCGACAATAGTCCGAGGAATAAAAGAGCGTATCAAAATAATAAAAAAAAAAGTAAACAAAGTAAAAATACAGATATTTTTGTAAATGTGAGATGGTGCGTAAAATCTAAATGTCGACAAAAATTCAAAAAGTGACGACAGTAACATTTAACTGTACAAAAGCTCACGCTTAATTATATTGAGTAGCAATGACAAAGAAAATTAATAAATTTAATTTAGGTTGCAATGATACTCCTTTTTTTGAACTTGCTTCTAGTTTTATACAGCAATATTTTACACAACTTGCCATAATTCAAGCCACAACCTATCTACCCTGTTACAGGAGGAAAACCTGCATAAACATTGCACTTATGGTCTAGAGATACGAGATGTCAAGTCTCGGTGCCCCCAATAATTAAGTTGTAGCATTGAATAAATAGTTTTAAGTTATGTATTCTCATAGTAATGTATGGAAAATCACTCAGGGGTTATGACGCCTTAGTAAAATTAACTTATTACTGGCCGCTGACGTGTAATACGTCATTTTTTTTTCACAATCCACTAGCCGCTGACGTAGTAGCACGTTTTTTGACAGAATAACTTTGTTTGTACCAGTTGAATTATTTTCAAGTGTTTTTTAGATATGTCAGAATGATCTCAACGCTACATCAGGCTCGGTTTATAGAAACCGGTAAAATAAATCGTAAAACTGGGGAAATTATTAAAAAACCAGAAAGTATTATACATTACAATAAGTATATGAATGGTGTCGATTTGGCAGAGCAATACCTTTCTTATAAGCCTATTTTAAGAAAATGTCTCAAATGGCCAAAAAAGGCTTTTATGTTTATGTTGAACTGCGCAATATTTAATTCATTTGTGATACACAAGAAATTGAACCCGGCAAAGAAAATAAAATTTACCTCTTATTTACTAGAAGTTGCTAGAAATTGGGATGAAAATCAAGAAAATATGGGTTTAGAAGCAGAAGTTTCTGGAGGCCCATCAAAAAGAGATTCTCGTGCAGATCCAACAAGTAGGCTTTCAGGAGATATAAAAACACATAAGCTTGTAAAACTTAAAAGTTCGGGGAAAAAAAAATTCCACAGAAACGGTGCAAAGTTTGCAAAATTCACAGCATAAGGAGAGAAACTTGCTTTATGTGCGGATATTGTGAAATTCCATTGTGTTGGAAAATGTTTCGAGAACTACCACATTAAAAAAAGAATATTAGAAATGTAATTTTCAAATAAGGTAATTTTTTGTCCGAGTAATTATTCCAATTGTTTGTTTTATTTAGTTACTATAGTTTTATATGAATAAACGTATATAATTATTTTGTTTATAGCTTTACTCTTGTTTAACCCTTAAAGAATCAATGGTATCAATTTAAACATAATACATGATATAAATTTTAGCGGCTCTCGGCTTTGTATCGCGGCGGATTATGCCGGTATTCAAACGTTCGAAATGCAAACAGGGCCCGGTTCTGCGGCGGCTCGATTAGGAATTTTTAGCGGTAAGTTAATAATAAACAAGGCGATAGACATCCACTAGGGAGGTAAAGAGCTCCCTAAATTATTAAATTACATGTTAAACCATAAGCTTTTAGCCAATAGTCGAAAATCGAACAGAAAATTTTAAATAAAAACCTGCGACACGCACGCCGTACACTAATCATAGTTAACTTTTAAACCAGTAATATACAAATGTAGGCACAAAATAAACTTTTTATTTAAATTACAGTACCCAAAAGTGTAAAAGAACTACTCTATTAATTACTGTATTTATAATTTAGAAAACGTCTTCCTGTGTCAATAATTGAAGGATGGCAGGAATACAGAGGAACCCTTTCGTTGCAGAGCGCCTAAAAATGAATTGCTCTCTCAGCAGCCGGCGCGAGAACAAGTTGTCTGTACGGATAACACGGTACGTACGAAGTGTATGCAGATATCGCGTCGGAAACAAAGGAACTAACGATCATGGTCACAGAATTGTAAATAACAAAACGCAAAACAAATGCACGGCGTCAAATGGCGCCGTTCGCGCAGAGGAAGCGACGATAGTCGATCGCCAGAAGGCGCTGTTCGCTCAGGGGAAGCGACGATAGTCGATCGCCAGAAGGCGCTGTTCGCTCAGGGGAAGCGACGATAGTCGAGCGCCAAAAGGTGCTGTACGATCTCAAGGGTTAAAAGGCCAAAGTGAAATTATTGGAGTAATGAAAATTGCTTAACCCAAGGTTTATATTGGAATATCTAAAATAGATAAATGATAACTCATAAACTATATCCATATGCACATAGTTAGTCAAAAATGACAACTTGTAAAAAGGACTTGGAAAAAACTTTATTTTAACAAGCGACCTGTTCGACGTTGTCGTGAGGAGCGGCGCAAGCATCGCCATAGAGCGTAAGGGCCTCGTACAGTCTCGCCGCTGCGCAACGTCGCACGTAGCGGTCCGTGTAGCATAAGTAGATTACCAGTTGGCCCAGAGCCTTTCCGCACACCACTCCGCCGACCTATCAAACGGTTCTTTGTAATAAAAGTGAAAATAGTTATTTTCTATCAAAAACCATCTTTCTACTGCCGTCAAAGTGCAGCAGTGGTTCGGCGAACAGTTAAGCTAACACAGTCTCAATTTCCAATATATGAGAGCCTGAGTCATATGAGTAAGTACGTTCCACTATCTGCGACCTTATTGTCACTTAACACCATGTGATCTATAAGTCAAGTTTTAGGTCATAGTAGATAAATAAACATCCTGTCCATTGTAAGCTTTCAATATATCTGACTTCAATATTTTAGCTTGTTATACATTAAGTATCTAATACCAAGGGTATAATTTTAATAAAATTATTAACACACCTGTATTAATTGACACAAAACATTTATCGAATCCAACAGTTTATAAATATTCTTTCCACCTCGGAGCTCTAGTTGCAGATATTTCAATATATCACTAGCGAACGCAGACTCGGCGTCGTCGAGAATTAATGAAATAGCACCTGTAAGAAAAATTAAATAATATTCTCATAAACACTTGTTATGTATTCGTCAAAGTAACCGGTCGGGACGTTCATATAACGTTAAGTGATAAACCTGCGGCAACTACGTAGCACTAGTAAGGATGACCGTACTGCAATACATTGTGCACGTACTTGAGACATAAGATACTTAGTAACCTTACTTTTTTAAGAGCAGGCGTATCAATATCAGGTGAGCATCCTGATCGTCTCGTCGCTTCGTGGAATAAAAAAAACTATCTGTTACATAAAGGAATAAATGACTAAGATGTATTGTGTGTGAATAAATATATAAATTCTTCAGTCATACAAAAACTTAAACAAATTATTTTCATATTCGTTGAATCGATTACTTTAATAAAAAAAAACTCCCAACTTAAAAGCATAGTGTTCACTTCAAAAATATCGATTGATGTATACTACATCACCTGAACTAAAAAGCCTGTCCAAGAAGTTGAATATGGGTCCGGTGATCCGCTTGACATGCAGATTGTCTGCAAATACCTGCACAATGGTCTCACATACAGCCTTCAGAGTCTCCGTGTCATCGTGTAGAGTGTTCAGATATGCGTAAAGCGATTGCGTTGTATGTTTTACCTAAAACGTTTATTCATCAATTTCTCCAATAGTAACGTTAGTAATAAACAAGTGGCCGATTATGGAGAGGTATCTCACCAGACTCTCGGTAAGTTCGCCACCGCTCACGATCAATCCTTTAATAATGCTGTATCTGTATGTGGGGTAGTTGAGCAGTTGGACAAAGCGTGGCATCGTGTGTCCGGGGAATAGCCATAGTACCACGTTCGAGCTCTCGCTCACTGCGGCCTGCTCCACGTTCTCCTCGATATCTTTGGATTGCCTCAGCTCCACCTCGTCGTACGGGAAGATACGTTTTAAGGCGTCGTGGTGCGGGATATTTGTTATGATGATATCACTGCGAAAGTTTTTTATCATAATTTTGGAGACCTTTTCTCTCTATGGATATATTAAAAACGTAACCGACAGATATTCATCTAAGGAAACAAAGCGCGAAAAAAATTAATTTGCCAGTCTTCCCGATCAAACACGATGCAGGCGTCTTTAAAAAAATAATGAATAGGCATTTACTAGGTTAATACGCTTTACCACCACACCACACATCGCCACTTAACACCAAGTGAGATCGATGTCAAGCATTAACCTTTAATGAATAAAGAAGAATGTAATATACAGCTTCCTTAATTTTTACACTACCGAGATCCGGGTCTTTCTTTCAGAAGGAAAGAGTTAAGGTCATTTTACTACGCTGACAAAATGCTAATAATAAATTCTTACTAACTTGTACACGAACGCAGTGAATATTCTTCCGGCGTGCGCGCGTGTACGGTCGATCTTCTCGACGGCCTGCTGCGCCACGCCGCACATTACTGCGGTCATCACACGCTCACTGTTCAGCTGAGGGGCTTCGCAGGCGCAAGCACGGCAGATGTATAATAAACCTTAAACATTCAACACTACTCTCTGTTTTGGCATGTATCGGATTTTATAGGTTTTATATACAATTTTTTTTTTAAATATCGCTTTTGTAAAGAATTTAAATATAAATGGTGGTAGAATTCCTCTGCCAGAGGATTTCAAGATAGGTACCAATACTCCTATTTCTGCCACCGAACTATAACGTATACAGATAATACTGTGTTCTGTTCAGAAAGGCGCTGTAGCTAGTCATTACTGTGGTAACAAAATTCTTCGTTTTATGTTTCAAACAGACGAACATAAACTAGTGCATATTCATCATTCCCATTATCGACAAGTTGTTATGGATAGGCGCAATATTTATCATCTGGTAAACGTCTTGTCCGTCTCGTCGCTTTGTAGAATAAAATTAATATATTATCGAATATCGAATTTTTTATTCTACAAGAGCTCAATAGTTTTATATTAGTTGAATTCTACAAACGTATTGCACCTTTAAAATATGATTTTCAAATTTGAAAACTTATCATCAGTCATCATGTTCATCATCTGTAGTCGTTCACTGTTATACATGGCCTTGTTTTGAAACTATCTCTAATGTACTAGTTTTTGTATCAATAGGTACAATGTAGTTTTGGATCAACAAGGTTGACCATATCTCTGTGAAAAAAAGAGTAAAAAAAGTGTAAAAATATTCTTCGAACCTGTCATGCTGGCCTCCCGCACCCATGCGCCGATGTCGCCTCTCATGTCTATTGTATATTCCGACAGACACGCAAGTAAAGCGTCCACAACTTTCCCCACGTAATTCTCCACACCGTTCACGATGCCCTGCGTCTGACAAACTTCTGTCAGGCCTATAACAGCATCACGTCTCGACTCCGCCCACTTTAAAGTCGCTTCAGAAACTTTCGTACATTCAATGAGCGATTGAATAACTAAAGCAAGATGTTCAGTTAGCACGAATTTCGGAAGTGACCCTGTAAATATTAAGTTAAAATAATTATTTTTGTGTCCAACAAATAAACTGTGTCCGTGGTCCAGTGGGGAAGTGCATGCCTTGGAATACGGAGGTTCCTGTTTCAATTACGAGGCCAAAAGTTATGAAGTTTGGTTGGTGGTAGGTGGTAACCTCACATTGTGACTCTAGCTTTAGAACAGCATTGCTGTGTTCCTTTCGTGGCTATGAAAATATAATAGCTTCAGAATTTTTTTATTATCTAGTACTAGTAATAACAATATGCGTCGGAAGAATACTTACCAACTGCCCTGGCGTATCCCATTCTAAGCACAAGTCCGTTGACTCCAGTACAGCTTAGCAGTTCGCAATACTTCTTCATGAGCTCTGAACGTTTTTGCTTCGTAGTTATGTCCCCAAACATACGGGTGTCGTCACGTAAGTACTGGTCAAACACAAGCGGCAGCGCGTGTATCGCTTTCTCGCGAATCACTTGCACCTCGTGCGCCAGACACTCTTCGATTAGATTTAACCATTCATCTAAAACATCCTTTCGTGTTTATTTGACGTAATGACAAACATAAAATTCATATGGTAGGAAAAGCATTGCATCTACGTAAAGATTGTAAGAATATGTGAACTACTGCAAAACAGTGAACAAGCATATATTTTCTTCATTCGAAAATTTTCTTTATAATTGTATGAGAATTATTAAGGCTTTTGAAGTAATAAATGTTCTTAAAAAAAAAATAAAGATAAGAAACTGACTGGTCTCTAGCCCTATTTTGAAGCCTCACGTTTCATGTTTGGTTCGTGGCAGGGTTTTTACGAATTCGCCTTACTCATCTGCCATACTCATATTGTCTAGGTTCTAGTTGCCAAAATATTATAGCCAGACTATACACGAGTATGCTTTACCGTCCATTGCCTTATTATCACTTATCTTCATGTAAAATTGAGATGCTAACACATGGTAGATAAATAACAAGGCATAAGTTCATTTACTTATAGTTTCATGATGGTGATGGTAGGGTGCAGCAGCGAGTGAGAGCCGGGCAATGCATTGGCAGCACGCTTGCCGCATCAGCTCGCCACCAAGTCCCCGAAATTGCTGGCGCGCGCGTAACTTGCTGACCAATTCCCGTATTGATTGCGATATTTCGTCAGATATCATGCTATCTGCTGTTTTACCTGATGAACATTAGTTATCTTTGATTACTTGAAGCTAATAAGATTTTATCCCATCATTTAACCATTTTACATAAAAAATATGAAAGCCTGAAATATATTTTTGTAGCTACAAAGTAAATTTTACTGATAACTTAAACCTTTCACTAAAATTTTGTAATCGAATTATGTTAAAATTAACTTACCATCGGTTAATTTTGTTCGAGATAAAGCTAATATAGCTTCCCCTATTCCAAGTATGGCGCCATGACGTACATTTAAATCAATTGATTCGGTTTTCGCAACTAATTTTGGCAAAACCACCGCAGCCACATATTCCGGAATCTAAAAGTATAAACAGCAAATATTTTATACACTTATTATAATGCATATTACAGTTATCGTATAATCTCACTTACATTAGACATCACTTTGAAACCGTACTCAAAAGGGTAGTTACTATAAAAATATGTTAGAGGAAAATTAATATATACATATAAACATACATATATATAAAAAACATAAAAAATAACCTTAACCTAATGAAGCAAAATAAAACTGTCACTATTGACAGTATATTTTTCTTTGTTCAGTTCAGTATATGTAACCTTTAAGGCAATAATTAAAGATATATTAAATAGGAAAAAATATTTTAGTATGGATGATTTCGATATTAATATGGACCGTTTATTTTGAAAGTAGTGTAAGTCCATATTCTTTGTTTCGAGAAAATGTAGGCAAAATGTATTACAATAATACACATTTATGAACTGTAAATGGACTTACTCCACTTCCAAAAGTAGACAAACTGTAAAAATCGTTTAATTTCATTTTTAAAAAACCTTATTTATTAACCTATTTGTTGTGCCCTTTTTTTGTTCATGAATTTTTTACTACATTTTAGAAAAATCTCTTAATTTTTTATTGGCAATTCATACATTTAATTTATTTACGCTAATCTTATGTTGTCTTTCAATCTGCAGATAATTTTTTTTAATAATGTGTATAGGACAAAACATGAACAATACTTTCAACATTGTCAAATTCGCAGCTGCATGCTGGGCTGTCTTTGAGTTTAAATTTGTAAAAGTACTCGGCGTAGCCGCCGTGCCACGTAAGTACCTGTACCAAAATCGGATTCAGATCAGTCTTTTTGACAACCGGATAACGTCAGAGAAAAATAGCCTAGTAACTGAGGTCGTTTAGCCTTCTCTGAAGAGCCGATTCCACTCCTAACGGGATTTCAATCTTAAATGCCTTTTGACGAATGAAATCGGACACTATTGATAGTCGCTTTTTCTTTTAGTTTTAATTGCCGCCACTTTTGCGAGCTTATCCACCCTCTCATTCCCCTCTAGCCCTGCATGAGCTTTGACCCACCAGAAGAGGTTAATTGTTTTGCCTTCTTTAATTAATTGTCGTATATTTTCTTTTGCTCCAACTGCCAGGGGGTGGAGAGGAGTACCTTGTACTAAGGTTTCGAGGACGAATCTTTAGTAGCTGAATAAGTTATAACTACTTGCTTGGTACCTAGCATGCGCGGTCTCAAGCATATTTGATAGCCTCAGCCAAAGCTAGTTTTAGCTTCTTCATCTTAACTTTTTTTGTATCATTCCATATTGTTATTGCAACGCCAATTAGCTTCTGCTGATCCACTTGTGCACTGTCCACCAGGCATTTAACTGTAGCTCTATCTGCTGCACTGGGTGTGGAACTTTTTCGTATTTGATTGGCTTTTCAATTTCGCGGTCTCCTATCACATGGTCCGAGTACCCTTTTTTAATTTTATATATCAATGCTGTTTCCCTGACCCATATATCCAATGGAAGCTGCCCCGATAAAAATAAAGCCGAGCTTAAAGAGTTCTATACAATCTAATAATTTTTTGGGCAAATGCTCTCTGCGCTCTGTTAAGCTGCTCTTTGACGCATAGTTTATTTGTGGCAGGTGACCACGCACTTGCTGCGCATGTTGTTATTAGTTCTAAAACCGCCGTGTATATGGTCCCGATAATCTCGGGACGTAACCCCAATGCATTTTTACGGCCCTTGCCTGTTGACCGTAGAGTTTTTGAACCCTGCTGCACACATTTTTGACGAGTGCATTGAAGGTCAACCCACGGTCAACGGTGAGGCAAAGAATCCTAATTTCATTCGATAGGCCAACGTCTTCCCCTCCCATGCTTCGTGGTGAGTCGTATTTTAATTTGTTGGTTATGACTATTGCTTTTGTCTTATTAGGTCCATATCGTAGTATATTACTAACTCCCCACTTCCGAGTATGGTCAAGGGCAGCGTTGACCTTTCTCTATACATTCAACCCCGTATCGCTCGAGTATATCATGACCACGTCATCTGCGAGTGCTTACGCATGGTGCCCCTCCCGTTTCATGTCCTCAAGCAACGGATTCAGAAGCAGGTTCCGGAAGACTGGTTCTCCTATGGATCTTTACACACATCCATTTGCTGTCCGCCTGTCAATTAAGCGTCCCAAATTCGCAGAGCAACTGGTTTCTTCAACCTACATCGAATAGCAGGCCACCACGCGCCATCAAAGGCACCTTCTATGTCCAGTGATATCAATAATCGGTGCCGCGATGCGTCATAAAACTGTATTGTTTTTGTTAATTCTGAGTATGATATCCTTTGTATTAATGCCTTTTCAAATATCTTACTCAGGACGGCAGCAAGCCTATCGGTGTACATGACTGACCGTGAACTCATTCTAAGTAAATAAAACTATCCTACTTCTTCCCTTTCTTGGCCTGCATCCGTGGGGATGGGGATCCAAATAATAATATATATTATATATACATAGCACATTTTAATTACATATATATATATAAATATAACCATAGTACAAACGTTCTGAATTTATTACTTTTATGTTATTTATCATTTTTTAGTTGCGCATGCAACGGGCAACTACTACTAATAAAAATTATAATGTTGTAGGTACCCCGTTATGACAGTACATCGGAATAACTGTCACCTCTGTTCCCCCTGACTGCTACAAAGTTGCCGATACTACGAAATGAAAAAAATAGCAAAATTTTAAAATAAAAGGGAAAAAATTCGTAGTTTAGTTTTGTATTATGTGTAATTTTCGCGTATATATAAGATATCATTGTATGATTATAAATTCAAAATCTAAGTTGGGTACCACATATTTTTTTAACTTTTATAATATATTAAAACTAAATGTCAATTTTGATACTAGTTGGATTGAGCGACACACAATATCTTTAACTGCTGTTGCGGCGTTGTAGCTATCTGTTCTTGAAAACATCTACTACTTTCTTGAAGCACAGCCGGAAAGTTGTTTCACTACTAAGCTGTTATTATGTTAAAAATGAATGATTGAATGAAATCGGAAGGAGCTGAACCACTTTAACAGAAATAATATGTAACCGATCAATGGAGTTAGTTTGTTGATCCTATAATAAAATAAGAGTAATTTTAAAACTGAAATGAAAATTACCTTGTCAGTGAGTTTATTCAGAGCTTTAGCTGCCAATTCTCGAATTGCGTAGTCCCAATGTTCTATTTTCAAATCGACGATGTGATCAACTAGTGGTTGTGTATACTCCGAGTACGCAGCTATGTGTGGCGCTATCACGAGATACGCGTTGTTACGTGGCCCCACGGACTGGAAGTCGGCAGTGGTGAGCACATCAATACCGTGCGGGAACATACCGTGCCGGCCTACGTTCTCTTGATAAGCAGCCGACGCAGCGCGGCGACAGTTTATCTGAAAAAATAGTTACCATTAAATTACATTATTTCGGCTTCCATGTCATAGGGATACATAAAGGCTTATTTATACAAAACTTCATTGTACTTTTATTTATTGAAATAATGAAACGCTTAAATTAAAGAAAACCACATATAACAAAAAACAATCAACGTCAATACGTAAACATATCAAAAATATGCCGCATCAAACTTTTCTTCATCAAAATTAATACGGGAAACGCCTAGTGACGGTCCATTGATGTCATGTTTACACCTCAACGAGCCGTTTGCTGCTCGCGAATTTATGTTTTGCTCTGACTTAAAAAAATATATATCTATTCACCAGGCACGCCAGTCGCCTAATTTTACATCAGGCGAATTGTGTGAATTATATTAATAATGATATTTTTTCACGAGGTGTCAAAAAAGAATTAGAATAAACGCCGTGACCGGCTATTAATACCTCTCTATCGAAACAAGCAGTCGCTATAAGAGCATTGGCAAGTGCAGTCGCGTGAGGCGCGAGCGCGTGTGCGTCGTAAGCACGCGCAAAAGCCCATGCGGCATGACACGCGGCATCGCGTGCCGCACGCCCACCGGCGCCACCAGCCGCCCGCACCTCGTCACGTGCCAGCGCTGCTACTACACAATGCGCGGCTGAACTCAACTGCTGCGGAGACAGTAGTCCGCGACGAGCTAAAAGAGAACAGAAAATTGTTGATTTTGAATTTGTTACAGCGACAAAAAATAGCTTGCTAAACTAGCTGATTCGAAAAAGCTCTGCGCCCTACCATAATCCACAATTTGAGGTACTAGAATCATGCATGATCTCTAAAGTCAAATCTCTGAGTTGTAACAATTACAAAGATAGCACGCCATATTGAGTCCCATCATCATTTTTTGAACACAATTATAATTGTGACGTTTTATTGTAAAGATTTAAGATATTCAATAAAATGTTTAAGAGCTTTTTATCATAAATCACAACTTTAACGTTCCATACCACTGCCCCCGGCATCCTATCACTAAAATTTTTCATATTCCTACAAGTAAAACAAATCTCCTTAAATGTTCCCCTTTATCTAAGATTTGTAGTAAATATAACCAAATACGTGCATTAATTGGCGCCACTGACATTTTTTATGACACGTGTCCTAGTCTCAAAAATAAACTAGTATCCAAGTTTCTGTGTCTATAGTTGATAAGCGAATATTAAATTGATAACTCTTGTTAT
>DWLS01006465.1:0-11599 GCA_018246255.1 Pachliopta kotzebuea | reverse complement strand
CCCCCCCCCCCCCGGCCCCCCCCCCCCCCCCCCCCCCAAAACCCGGCCCCAAACCACCCCCACCCCCCCAAAAAAAAAAAAAAAAAAAAAAAGCAAATTCACAAATGATAACCCGCTTTGTGTAATCCGCCTTTGTTAATACACTAGCCCGCTGCCCAGCTACCCTACTTAAATGTTACATTGAAACGTAACCAGTAATTTATCTATTGCACCTCACTTCCAAACGATACATTACTTGCATTTAATATTGCGATAGAATCAGAAATGAGGAGATCAACAGAAGAACTAATCTCACCGACGTAGGTCTAAAGATTGCTAGATTTAAGTGGCAATAGGCAGGGCACATCGAAGGACTAACGGCCGAGGCAATAAGTTCCTAGAGCAGCAGTGTACCAATAAACGCAGTGCTGGAGCCCCCACAAAGTAAACCGACGATCTGATGAAGGTCGCGGGAATCCGTCCGATCGGAGTTGAGATCTGTGGAGAAAGTCTATGTCCAACAGTGGACGTTCATCGGCATAAACACAATTATTTTTGAAATTAAGAGAAAATTGGCTAATAAATATATTTCATGTGAATATAAGATACAGGAAAAAGTTTAATATACAAATAGTATATTATATAGAATACAATACATGTAGGTAGTTATAACAGGAAAATAGGCTTCCTCTGTGAAAGAGGAGCGGAGGTATCTAATATATTATGCAGCGGAACGTGTAATTTGAGACTATTACAAAAACTTGGTACTTTCATGGTGAGGATAAAGTCGGAAATTATCCGCGAATGTGAAGTTAAAGGTAATACAATAGCAACAAGTCTTCTAAGGTTAAGTCTTTCATAACGATAAGTAACCAATTAAGTATTAAACAGCAGTCAGAGACGTGCTTGCGTTATTGTACAGCATGTATGGAACATGGTTATTGAGAGAGCGTGCGTAGACATAATACAAAAACGAGCGATATACTAATAAATTAGTACAGTACTATAGAAAATAGATAATTTTATAATCCGTTATTACTGGTAACAAATCGCAATTTATTCAATTAGCTAAACGAGTTGCAACCGAGCCGGTGGATAATGTTTTATTTAAGTGCCGCCGCGCCCGCACTACACGCACGCGGTAACAAAACAATTCACAAAATGAATTGGAGTTTGTTACGAACGATTTTTAATTTTTACAAAGCATCATCGCACTACTAAACATCAGCTCACCTATGCTTTCGTGTCTGCGGGCAAACAAGACCTGAACGTCCAACTTGCAGCAAAGGCAAAGTACACTAGAAACCTGTCCCCCATATAAATTACTTTTCTGATATCTAGCGGAATTGTATTATTGATGTCTTTATTTAAAGGTAATATTGATTATATTATTATATCAGAGCGATAAACCACTAAAAAATATGTTAGTATAGGATAAAATAATATACTAAAGCAATACATAGGGGCAGAAGCGTGAGCTTCGTTCGCCATCATACAATAATTCAATCGTGCGCCGTGACCGAAACATTGTCCTCTGGATGTTTACTGCGACCGGCTGAGATATCGATCCATTAACTTTAATGGGTAGAACGAAAACACATTTTCGATGTTCGGAAAAATTAAGTCCCTCGCATCGAGGGATACTTTTTCCAAATTTGTTCTCAAACGGTAATGTGCGCATTTTGTAGTAATTAATGTTTGTGCTCGGCTAAAGTGACGGCCGATCCGAAATCCAACGCCGGGAACTATCTGCTTGACCCTGTGGAACATCGCCCTATTTATAAACACGATACATTTTAGACCCGAAATAAATTCATTGCCGACCGTAAACAATTAGTTTAGCGTCGCTGACGTCGTTTAGTCGGTGATTCACAGAGTAACTTTTAACTGATTTATCCTGTTATGGAAGTTGATATCTATTGTGTCACTGTGGTTGTTTACTTGTTTGTGCACTCGCCGATTTCAACCGCTCTTACCTCTCCCTCGAAGACAGGAAACAGTTGCATCAATTAAAATCAACAAGGTTTTACGAAAAGACATTACTTCATAAATTATAAATATGTAGTGTTAAATAATTGAGAGACTAAGATGTCCGAAATACAGTAATGCTGTGATGACAGACAATTCAAACGATACGAAAACTATCTGAACTACATCAGGTATTGTTTGTAAGCGCACAATTCAAAAGCTCAAGTTGCAATATAAATGTTTTACGATACGATATAAAATATAAAAAGTCCAATGTTGCGATACGATCGTTGCGTGTAAACACAGCCGAGGACCTGTAAATCGTTGCATAAGTTTGCCAACGAGCTCAATTTGTCACTGGAATCCTCAAATGGCATCCGGTCCAAATGGCAGGTACAATTTACACAAGAGAGCGCGTGGACACCGGGCCACGGGATTTGGAGTTATGGCCACTTAACCGAAGGGGCAATTCCACTGGAGCTATAACGCTAATTGATTGCCCGTGTCTCGGCATTACGTATGACGTCATACCCGTATCCCATTTTCAAAGGAACACTCGCTCCCTTTGCTTACGAGCTAAACCAAATCTAATTGCCCTCTACATATTATGGTTTGTCTCCTTATTAATTACCATTACCATTGATTTCCTTGTCGACCGCACAGGTTGCCGCTAAGTAGCCGGCCGGGGCTGCACCGGGACCCCCGCGGTCCGTACAAAAGGTCCGTTACTTGTACACGTTTCCACTCTCATTGTGTAATAAAAATGAATAGAGGACAATAGCGGCCCGGTCCCGCAACAAAGGCTATTGATGCTATCTCGCCTCCGTCTGGCTCCGGGCATTCCTTCCTACCGGAGATCCACTTTCGTTTCACTTTGATGCTTTTCATTTTGAGAATTTCGGTGCGACTGTACGTAAATAAGCTTTTAAAGTATTTTGCACTTTAACTGATAAAGATACATTTCTTCTTTAACACATAAAAGATTTTTTCCATCAACCAGCCGCGTGAGCGATCTTATGTGATGGGTCTAAATGACCTATTACTCATGATCTTACAATGCACACTGATCGATAGACCTGCGCCTTGACCGTATCGTCCACGGAACTCTCTTCCAATCTCAGTATCGTAATGAAACTTGTATAGGTACTCGATCATCTCAATATTTCCTTTCGACATTTCACGGCGGCAAAATCCTCAGGTAACAGTCCACGCTGCAATTTCACAACAAGTAACATGTGAAAGGACAAAGCTAATACAAATGTTTACACATCGACTCGTACGAAGTGAAGCTTTGAGATGCAAATGCTGCCTGCAATTTTCTCCTAATTCACTGGATTTAATACTTTTCGAAACTGAGTAGTATAATACTAGGCGATAAGAAAAAGCGCCGCGATTGTATTTATTTAACAGTTTACGGTGCAAAAGTTAGCACTAGTTGCAGCATCAGCAAAATCTGATTTAGTAACTTGAAATCGCTATTAAACACCTGCACTAAAACTATTTTTATAGTCAGCAAGTGTGGGTTCCAGCACGTGTCGGAGCAGCTCTAAGGACAGCGGGCAGACGGCGCTGCGGCGGGAAATTTATGGGTACATCTGTTAGAGGCAATTCCGGGCGAGCTATTTCATTAATTTAACACAATTCATGTCGCTAGTGTTACTCTACTTAATTGGATCTCGTATGATTAATGTATTTACTTCAACTTATATGCGATTACTTAACCTTCTTCCTTCCGCCAATTTCAAATTTATCTTCGTAGCATGTTTCAAGATCAGTTATACGTCCCCTTTCAAAACAAATATTGTTTCGCGCATTGATATAGAAATTATCACTAAAGTGTTGCTTCGTGAAGAGAAATATTTAAGATCCTCGGTGGATCAATACAGATCATATGACGAATCAACAGATCTCAGAACTTAATTTCTTATAAGATTTCTTTTGCAAATTATGTATTTATTCCGCAGAAAAGGATAACAGTATTAACGTCCCCGAATAAGAAGTAATGCTCTCCGATCGCCGCACCAGTAGGACGGTCGAGATGGAAATTCATGGTATTCTGTCCATACTGTATGCGAAACTAGAAGAACCATGCACAGTGGTAAGCAAGACGCCTGGCCATTACTACCACTTTGCGTTCATCACATTGGAACATGAGACTTTTGCTCCATTATCCTAGTTATTTATTTGGTACATAATTATTCTTTATATCTACTTTATATTTCAACCAATCTTCTTATGGTAAGTGGCCACCACACAACCAACGAAACCGACTTTTGTGCTGACATCATCTTGTTTATTTGCTATTGTCTCTAAAGGCGGTATCTTAAAAGCAGTACTAACTGCATTTTATTGCTTGGTCACGTTTGAGAGGAGATCTTTGTCACTGAGCTGGTATATATTAACGCTGTCAACAGGAAGCTGCGATGGTCTTCATTTAAATAAGCGAATGCGCACACGGACAGGTGCAAGAAGCTTGTTCATTGCACGCCCGTTTTCACGTGAAAAGTTGAAATTCTTGCTGCGGAAGGTGTTAGAGCGGCGGAGAAGGAGGGGAGGGAGGACGAGACCTTCGTCCAGCCGCCACCGCCGTCTATAATTGGATCCCTCTCCACGCGAGCTTCCGTTTTGTTTCTTAACGTTTCTAATGAATATAATTCGCGTAAACCCCCCCCCCCTCCCCGCCCCCGCATCCCCGAATACATTTCACGAGGGTATTAACGTAATTAGCTCGTTAGGGAGCTCCAGGAGTGGGAAGTCACCGGCGATACGCAGGTTTTTCTGTTAATTAATAATTTTCTTTTGTGTGCCCTCATTTGCTCTTAATACTTCTATAACAAACTTTTTGTATATTGTAAATATAAAAACAAACGTTAAAAGTTGCTAAAGCTATTTCTGTACTTTTATAAAAAATTTACAATGTGAAGAGAAGGACGAGGGAAGAAATAACAATACTTGATATATATATTGTATATGTATTTTGGCGTTACCTTTTCATGTAGCGTCACAAAATATGTAATGGAGACGGTCCGGCGACATTTCACAAAATGAAATTCCCGATGGTAGACGACAGCGGGAAGACGGCAAACTCTGGTGCTATGTTTGTGAGGCGACAACTTGGTACAGTTGTTTATTTCGCCATTTATTAATACACGACGGATGCTCTGCCCCACTCCCTGGCCCGGCCCCAAAACATACAGTCGCATTAAATTAAATAGAACCTTATTATTATACCTAACGGTGTTTCGGTCTAACTGTACGAAACGCTCGATTAAAAACTTGAATATTACTAATTAAAAAAGATTACGGAAAGTTAAAACTGTAACAATATAACAGCGGCACCGCGCACCCGAAACCGGATGACGTCTTGTGTAAATCAAAGTTAATGTTTGAATGTTGCCATAGCGTGCACATTAAAATAAGGCGGTGATCCTCTTTACGTGGTATTGAAGGTATTGTAACTGTTGAGGTCTGGCTAAAAGGAGTTAACACCGAGCGAGTCCCTAGCCAGCAGTTTGCCAAAATTTGGTTGCAAGTTATTAAGAATGAGGGATCAGCCTCGAATTTACATTTTTCCCTTTTCTTATTATTAGATTCCTAGAAAATATTTTAAATACTTTAATCTATCTAAAGGAAAAGGTGTTTTAATATTACCATACGGAATCAGTTCAACGGTCCAATTATCCATTCAACTGTCTGTTTATTATCTGTACTTGTATTTCCTCCGGCGTTGTACACGCCACCCGCCACCCGCCACTTACTAAACGATCCGCATTTGATATGCACAGACAATCACCACACCACTCACTACCAACAATGTTTACCTTTTTTATATTCAATGGAGGAAAATAAAATTGTATTTCATTACCGAGCTCCAATTTGCACTTAGGTTGAATTAAATCTTCCCGTACTCCGTACTCTTCCGCTGACACACTGATCATCATCTTAATGATTTTTTGCGACCTTTACAAAATCGCCTGTTTATTGGTACGTTGCAATCACTCTGGACCTTACTGCTCAGTCCTTCAATATGCCACTAAAAACTAGCAATCCTTAGGGCTATGTCAACAACCTTAGTACTTCCACGGATCTCTTTATTACTGACTCGATCGCGCAGAAATACTCCGAAAGGCCATTGAAAGCTTTGGGCTTTAAACTCTGCGGTAGCTGGTACGAGAAGATATTTCGCAGCCTTTTGGAAGTTGAACTTGCCCATCTGGACTACTCGTCCCAAGTAAACATATTAGTTAACAACTTTTAGTGTAGAGTCTTGACCTATAAAAGGCGTGGGTATAATATGAGCGTTCTACACGATCTTCATCTTCTCCATATTCATTTTACCTACGCATTGAGAAGTTCAACAGATGTCATAGAGCATCTTCGTCAGTTCTTCCAGGGTCTCAGCAATGACTACAGTACATAACTAGACAGAATTGTTAAAAGAGCATCAAATCTCCC
This sequence comes from Pachliopta kotzebuea, assembly GCA_018246255.1. NCBI lineage: Eukaryota > Metazoa > Arthropoda > Insecta > Lepidoptera > Papilionidae > Pachliopta > Pachliopta kotzebuea. The sequence goes on along the minus strand of DWLS01006465.1, from coordinate 5,197 downwards.
TTCCCTGTATTCATTGCATCTGATGTTGCACTGTTGCAAGTTTGTTGCGCGTGTCGTGTGAAAGCAAAAGTTTATATAAATATAAATTGCCTGTTTCAAAGTTAGAGTAAAACGCTTCGGGGCATTAGATGGTTAGGTTAAAACATTTTCGTTGTTCTCAAAGTAAATTGTCGTTACGTATAGGAGTTACTCACAAAAATGTATCGAAAATACATAAACTATGCTTCATCGTACATTGCTGACTCACTTCCGGATAATTTAAAACTGTGTGTTTATAATTGTATTGTATAGCGCGTAGTTATAACATTGCTTAGCGCAGATGTAGTTCAAATCATGGGGCAACAAATAAGTAAATCTCCGTCCTGGCTGTGGAAATTGTCACGAGTAAGCCTAAAGATATGGTCGTCCGTCACAGCTCGCAGCCAACGTCAACAGCGTGCACGTTAAGCAAAACATCCGATGTTATGATAAGGAATGAGATCGTACTTCAGTTTACCCTCGGCAAAGGCAAGTTTCTGGAGTATAGTATCCGCAAATCCACAGTTTTGGTATTTGCGGGTAGAGGTCGACGTCCTGTGCCTACCCTTCCCTCCCACCTCCTATCCACTCCTCCACCCCGCCGAGCTTACGAACATCTCCAATGAATTCGCTCTATATATACTTAGCGTATTGTATATACACTTCTGTATGACGACCGAAAGGGACGTGTTTGTCAATCGGCGGTGAAAACTTTTCCGGGCATTTGATTAAAAACATGTTGTGGTTTTTTTTTCGTAAGACTCAAACATGTGACTGTCGTTAGCAATTTATTAATCGATAGGTATTTTTAATATAATTCGTCAGTATTGTTCACTTTGTCTGTGGGGGTTAGGTTGAAATTAAACAGGTCTTACTCTCGAAGATCGCAACTGACATCATTCTGAATTTCTAGCAGTCAGTATAAATTTTTATGGAGTAGTATTAATAATATTACTCGGTGATTATTTAATAATTATCACTGTAAAATTTTATTTAATGTAAAGAGGAGAGGCGAGCAGAGGTCGCGGGGCGAGTACCCGAAGTCCGCTGCGAAATGTACTGTAATAACTTGAACATTCATTTTAATTGGAATTTCTCTTTAGCTTCCAGCGCTCGCGAGCGCTCCGATTGAAATGTGTTCGAGTGAACTTAATGAAACGATTACTTAATTAAAATTTTGATTAATTAATATGAAAAATATTTTGCAAGTGAAGGCACCGCAATGGTTCGAAATAAGGCCGTCGGCCACGAGCCGCTCCAAACATTTTTAGGCCAATAATTAGATTGCAAAGTAAATTTTCTCGTGAAAAAGTACAATGTTGCCATTTACCACTAACATACAGACATTATGTTTGTAGCAATTATTCTCTGAACTGAACTTTAAAGTTGTCTGTGACACCTCCGCGCTTAGCTGCTACCGCCACTACATTTTCACCCCTTCTCTCTCTCCAGCCTCCGCAGTCTCCGATTCGCAGTTCACACTGATCTGAAATGAGTATTGAATTTATGCCCGCGACTCGAGCTCGTATTTTTCCACTCATGAATAATTCAATCCCACTAAATCGACACCCCCATGACCCAAATGCCGTCCCGGGGTTGTTTACTCCGCCAAAGTTGGAGCGTCTCTACAGAGCCATCGATTTGTTCGAGTGGCAACAAACAATTGAAACACTCGTAAATCATAACCGACATTATTTATCGATAGTTCGCGAATGGAGGAACAAATTGAAAACAAAAAGTAACCCATCCCCTCCTCTCTCCGCCGCGTCGTCCCGGGTTCGGTGCTCCGGCCAGCGCTGTCGCCGGATCCCAACAACACTTTCAGCTGTTCATTAATTTGGCGTCACGTTGGGTGACGTGTATTCAATAGGAGCTCCCTACCTTTCCCCTCTCCCCCCAACCCCTTACCTGAAAATTGAAAAATCTCCTTAACTCTAGATTTACTAGCTGTTTAACTATACCTATTTCAAACCAAACCTAATATTTTTAAAATTAATATATACGAAATAATATAAAGTTCATATAATCCTTGTTTTTAATAAATCTACAAAAGTCATGATATCATTATAGAAAGAAAATATTTCATGTAGAAACATTAAATTGAATTTGAAGGACCAGTCTGTTTGACTGGTCTGGTAAAACTAGTGTTAAGGTCCAATCTCGCGTTAAACATACCCTCACGCTGGTTTATGTGGTGATCTGTGTGGTGGTGGTGTGATTAAAATGCGCAAGAGAATGTACCAAAGCGCCACACGACCACAGTCACATCGGTATATCCAATTTCAACCCTTGAAGTCTTCTATGAGGAAGTCTCATGTGGAAATCTGGCCACTTCGTCGTAGATCCGACTCCTACCCCGGAAGAGTACAAAACCCGTGGAGTATTCAATTATACCTTCCAATATCCTTGCAGAGATACATCATCAGCTGATAGACGTCCACCGCTGGACATAGGCCTCCCAAAGTAGTTTGATTTTGTGGATCAGTGTGGATGAGATGCGACAGATGAGAGAAGGCGGGTCGGTTGAGTTTACCAACGATTGAACCTATTGAGTGATTTGGCTGTCCTAATGAAATGTTTTGACGTTAGAAATGCACAGAAAATATTCTAGCCTCCTTTAGTACTAAATCTTGACTGTAACGACCGGTCCAGCGGGATGAGAGGGGGGAGCAGATGGGGGAGAGGCGGGGTTGGAGTGCTCGCAGCCGCTCGACGTCTAGCTCAGGTAGCCGCTACATTTGCTCCGGTAATCTATTTTCTTTGTCTACCGTCGCTCGTGACTGGAATAAATATCGTAAGGTCTCTCAATTAGCCGCGAGCCGAGGGCCGCGCGCTGCATCAGCCGGACCTTCGCGAAAATTCCTGCTTGTTGATGGGAATAGAGCTTTTCATTGGAATTTATTTATATGCAATAGTTTATCTATAATAAATATACCAGATAAATCAGCAAAGCACTGGTGTCAGGTGGTGATATGTATACTATCTTAATCAATTAATGTGCTAGTCACTTACCATTTAATGAAGGTCTCGTTCGTCTCGTCGCCTAGAAGCATAACAAAAAGCCGTCAACTGTCGTCACTTAATTAACTCAAATGAGATTGATATGTTCCTGTGGTGTGTTAATGTTAATAATTACTTTTTGTATCACTATCAGCGCCGCATCCGCACCAACTTTCGAACCAAATTCTATTCTTATATTAAGAACTCCACCACACCTTGTAACCATCGAGAAAACCGGTTGTTCTCTTGATCCTCTTGCTGCACCTCTCCCCTGTCCCCGGCCGAGCCTCGCCCCACCTCCTGCCCCATTAATCAATATTTAGTTAAATCTTCCTCTCCCTCCTGAAAAGATGTTAGCCGCCCGTTTTCATTCGACTGACGCTTTTAAAAAAGCTTCAATGGCCACAGCGCGAGATTAACGAGCGCGCGGTGACTCGGACATAGGCATTTTTTTTTTACTTTTCTCTGCGATAAAACGGCTTTAAGAAAATAATTCATTGTTTCACACAGAGATTACTCACAAAGGATATTGTAAAAATCGTCCGCATCGTGGGGGAAATTCGATTCATTGTGATACGGGAACTTTGGAGAAACTTTAGAAAAGAGAAAGCATTGTTTGACGGCGCTTCTGAGTTGATAGATTGTTAATTAATTACCTCATTAGATCAGTGGGAGACTTCACGCCATGCCACTTGGTGACTGAACGAGAGATGATAAATTCGCTCGGTGCCGGAGCTGCGATGCCGAGGGTACAATTCTCTGACCGGCTTAAAATTGGGCTGGTGCTCACAGGTGGCGAAGTGGCAATAACTCAGCGGTGAAGGGGTCCCCGGAGAAGCCGCCGCTGCTGGATCGCTTCCAAGGAACTTTGCCGTTTCATTGAATGGAGCCGAGGTACTGATACACTTCCTTTGGCTCACCGTCCATATCTTGCCTAAAGGGGTAGTTACGTCCGAGTCTCTTGAAAATCGACGCGAGTCAAAGTTTTCAATCTGTGCAGTAAGTCCAATAGCGGCCGTTTCCTCTAAAGTACATCCGCTCGCACCGATGGGATTTTATGTAAGTCATCACTAAAACTACCCATAAATCATACAGTTATAGGAAATGATTTGTTAAATATCGATGATTGGGTAATAACGTGGTTATGTTTCCGGAGCCGGTCCGCTTTACAGGAGCGCTTCAATTAAACTACCTTTATATATGTAAATTCAATGATACGATGAAATCGTGGGAAAGGTTCACCAAATATTGTATAAATCATTTACAAAACTGGAAACACATTAAACTGTCAGAAGTAGTGATATAGGAGCGAGGCAGCCGCCGTGCAGGAGCTCCTACATTTACAATTTGCTCGGAATTGAACCCGCTCCAGTTGATTTACGTAATATTTTTTTATGTACGGGAGCGGCGCGCAGCCTCCGCGGACCACTCTGCGCGTCTCTTTATCTAACAAGTTTTTATCTACAAACTTTCTAATTCGTTCCTGCTATTTCTCTACTCCTCCTCCCTCTCCGCGTCGTCGTATACAAATAAAACGTCCACAGCTCAGCGCATCGCTCCCAGTTCTCCAACTTTGATAAATTCGTCCCCATGACTTCAATATCAGAGCTCAACTTATTTTTATTTACATTCTTTATTATGGTCGCTTTAAATCAAACGGCTGTAAGTTTTCCCATTGCTTGGGCTGCATCGCCGATTCATACAGACGACAAAGTTACTTATCTTACGTACTTGCGTTTTGCTAACTTTACGTGCTTACAACATTAACTCACCAGATTTTACGGAGAGGAGCAGTTAGTTTTGAGAAGTAATCCAATTTCACAACATTGTTGTGCTTTTTTGGAAAATGTAAAAACTTACACAGGCCCGCGCTTGGCAGAGTTCACCGCGACCTGAGCAATGAAACGATGAAATTAATTCATTAATTTTCAGTAACTCGAAAATTCACTCTCGCATTTCAGAAACGCATCCGTATAGTCATTTTCCGTTGCTAAAAGGAGAACATCTACATTATTTCATTTCTGATCATCTTCACATTTTTTTTTTTTTATTTTATTTTGATATGCTCTTTTATTCCTCGGACTATTGTCGGAGACCTTGTGTTGCTTATCAAATACTTGTTTGTTTTTATAATTTTTATCTACTAATAGCAAAAGACGATAATTATGATACCTGCTAA
>DWLS01006464.1:0-11600 GCA_018246255.1 Pachliopta kotzebuea | reverse complement strand
CGAGATGTAAAGCATGTCAAAACATGACGAATAGAAGTAGGACGAAGGTTCCGAGCAGAGTCCGCTTTTGAGGACAGACGCTGGCAGAGTCGCGGTAGGGTGCGCGAGCGATCCCGTGGCTCCTACCAATTGGCGCTGAGAGGGCTCCTAGATGGTTTTTAAGTTGACACAAGTTTTTTAGTGGGTATTCTGGCAACTAGCCAGCGAGTCCCACATACCCGCCTGGAAACCGAAGGCGGGATGCATAAATGCATTTTTCCATCGGAAAAAAAAAAGTCCCATGTGGTGTTATGTGGGATCTCTTGCACGCAATATTTTGAAGAAATCACTAGTTATATTAGTTCATTATCAAATTTACTAACACAAAATAAAATTTTACTGATGATTTCTACAAAATATTTAAATAAGTATTTACAATACTTAGACCAATGTCCAGCATCAAATGGGCATCCACCCATGGGTAAAAATGATGATGATGATACTTACACTGCCAAAGTATTTATCGAGCAGCTCTACATATCTGTGGATGAGCTCAAGTGTCAGCAATTCATTGTCTTCTTGTTCCATTGCACAGCAGAAGTAAAGTGATGCATATCTAAAACATAACAATACATTTTGAAATATCTTAAATTTTGATTAAGTATCTACAGATAGTATCTCTATTTTTTATAGTTAATCTCAAATAGTTTAATAATTGATATCTTCATAATGTTATGAAATCATTGTTATAAAAAGATGTGTTAAACTATTATCTTATAATAAATGCATCATACAAAGCTCAGCATCATTGTCATATTTCAGATTCTTACCTTTTGTAAACAACTTTTACATCTTTCCACTCTAAAAATGAGCACATTTTTGGTTTCCGTGCAAGAACTGTTGTAATCAACTCCCGTGTTATCTTCTTCTTTAGCTTATCTGGGTGTGCCACATACCATTTCTGCAAACGCAGCTTGCCTTGTCGACTGAACAGCAACATAAATTGCATCTAGAACATTGTTACCCATCTATTTTATATGAAGTGAAAATAGATTTAAAAATATGACTTTTATTAAGTATGAAATAAAAATATTAATGTAACAATATGATTTCCAAGATTTTAAGATAGATGATTAGATACAGTTTCTGAATAGTTTGTTGAACATATAAAGGTAAGTGATACACATTTTATATAAGAAAAATGTTCCAAAAATGTATTACTAATTTTTATGATTAAACGTGTAAACAAGGATGAGTTTCGAAATATAAAATATAATTCATATCTGAAAAGATTCTTCTCTGTATTTTTAAAATGTTTCGATTTAATTTGTTAACTAAACTTTTTGTTTAACAAAAAATATAACAATGATAGTATTGCTAGCTTCGACTAATTTCAAGTATAGAATAAGAAGAAATGTCTTGTGAAATTTGTAGGTTTTAGAATATTGTAACGTTAATAAAAATTCCTAACCTTAAAATATCTTTAAAGAATAAGTATCATTGAATTGTAATTATTACTATTGTATTAAAAGGTATTTCATTTGCTATTATCTCTTAAAACATACAGAAAACGTTCATCCTTGTTGAAATATTTTTCAAAATGTAACTCACCATGTTTAGATATTAATAAAATAATTGTACTACAAAACACGTAATAATTCTCAAATTAATTAATTTATCACAAAATATACTAAAATTATTAATACATATTTAAAATCACTAAACGTAAAATACTAAATGATATTGCTGACAATGCTACTAAGTTGACAATTGATCATTGTTAGTGATGTGCTCTTTTCCGAGAGATCGTTTATTAAAAAAGAAAATCGATTTTGTCTATTACAGTAATATTTTCTTTACATGTGGTTTTTAATTATTACCCTTTCTAATCAATCCATGATTGATTAATTTAATTTCAGTTGATTTATTTCAATTTAGTATGCAGGTGGTAGTTTAATTTATTAAGTAGATTTGTAGACAATAAAAAGATTATTTTTATTTATTATGCTAATGTGTTTAATTTAATAACATTTCCGATGTTTTATTTTTGGGAGAGGAAGAGATGCAAAGTAAATCAAAAAACTTAAAAAAAATGTATTCTATAATATATAATATAAAATAAGTAACACAATAACTTTAGTTCACTATATCACATTTTTATATTCTGAAATTACTGGTAAACTCTGGACTGAAGGGAGTAGTGTTGAACTGGAAATTATTATTGTGGTTGGCTACTGTGTCCTGTACCTGGAACAAAAACTTTTTTATTAACCAATTCTTTGTTCCATATAGCTCTGTATTTAGTATAATACGTGCTGAAGAGAAATATTATTTTAAAGGTATACGAATACTGATATAAGATTTACAGGCATAACGCAGTTTTGTTTTTGTTTTCGATGAGGTGACAAGACAAGCACGGCTTTCACCTGATGGTAAGTGATTTCCTTGACCATATCCATGTGGCGCTAGTTAAGATATTATACACAGCACCACATTGATAGATTTAAAAAAAAAGTCTTTTAGATGCGGGAAGGTGTCTGTCTCGAGCCATATGGACTAATCTTGGTATCTACATATATTCAAATAAGTTCTTCAGTAAATTTCTCGTTTTATTTCACTATTATGACAAACAATATTAACGGATACTTTCCTTGAGCGGCTCTCATCTTCTCTTATGTCTTATAATTAACGTCTTTATTAGATAAGTGACTATATTATTATAAAAAGATAAATAGTTATGTGCGTACCACATTGTTATTATCATTGTTTTGTATTGAGCTTGATTGGTGTGGAACGTAGTCCTGACTGAACTGCGGCAGGTCCTCTATGCCGATGAGGTCCGAATCATCAGAGTCACCGCTGAAATTGTTGCATTGTTAAACATGTTTTATCATTATAATTTAGAAGATATTGAGTTTACAGGTTCATATATCATTTTATTCAGAAGAAATTACTTACTTTGCATGTATATAATTCGAGTTTATGGTGAAGACGTTTAAATAATTTTTTTAAACTATAGAATTAATGCATAAAATATAGTAAATTTTGAAAATATTTACTTTGTAATGAAGACAGGCAAACAATCGGCTCATGTGAGCGTAAATGATTGTAAATGCCTATGCCTAAACGGACCTTTGAAAAAGGTGCAGATTTTTCGTGGTTCTGTCATCACATTACTTTAAGATAATCGAATTATACCTAATGGTGTCGAAGTCTGGAGCTTTGACCGCCTCATTCCATATGGGATTGGAGCCTTCGACGGCATGCTTGTTGGTACCGGGCGCTACTAATCCTGCACGGTTAAGTCCTGATTCCTGTGACCCGTACTTTGTTGTAGAAAGAGCCTCCAAGCGACGTTTTAATCTGTAACGATAAGATAGGGAAAGGTGACGTTAAGTAAGGTTCGAAGGAAAAAATGAGGAATATGTATAATTTAACATTATCAATATTTTTTTATTGTACATTAACAACGGTTTCTGATGTTCTTAATATTGTAAGTGAGTTGGACTCGTAAGAAATTTTCTCTTTTTAACGGGAGATGTGAACTGACCTGCACCTCGTCAGGTGTTGCGATTGCTTATTGAAGGCTGTGATCAATTACCATTAAGTAAGCCCTTTATTTCAATCGTCACAAAAATAACTTACGCTCGGCTCCTGAACACAAATGCGACGAGCAGAACGAGGCACATTAAAGCAAGCAGTGCGGAAAGCGCGGCCAACGCGTACATGGTGTTGCGACTTGAGTCCAGCGATAGGGATGGACTGTCACCTGTTACCAAGTCGCGCAGCACAAGCAGTTCCGTATTTAAAGTCGTTTGAATCGACCGAAGCAGCGCAGTGTCACTGCGCACTCTGTAAACGAGAGGTTTGCAAAAATTTTTTTTTTCTAAAGTGATCAAATTTATATTGTTTGTGAATCAACTCACTCTTCGATGACGTCGGTGGTGACAGGAATATTTTCTTTTATGAAGTGTGCGCGAACCTCTGTCAGGTGGTCCAGAGCGATGCCATTGCTGTCGCTGGCAGGCACCACCTGCTCTACGTTGCATGTCATGCTGAAGCCGATGGAGAGCGTACGCGCGATCTGAAACACTCTCGTGTTAATAGAAAACAGCAAAAGAGAAATGTAACGGCACCAAATAGCGATGCTATTATTTACCGTCAATACTCTCAAATCATTATACAGCTTTTTCTATATTTGATACACGCTAGAGTGAACTAAAAGCTTTCATCCCAAAAAAATTTAAGTTTTGATGAATGCTGAATCTTTTGGTTATCTGTATTAATATACATTTTACTTACGAAGTCCTTATGCTTCTCGATTTGCTCTAGTGTGTTAACGAATATGAAGAACACTCTGTTCATGGACGAGACTAAGTAAACCTTCACATTTGCTGTGTCAGTGGCCCCCGCTGAAAGAATACAAATGTTTAAAATCATGTTATCATCATTTCAAATTTCTGGAAAATTCTGTTCGTAATAATAATTTCCTAACAAGTACAATTTACTTTCAAAAAGACAGATATGGTTTTATAGATTACAATATGATGGTACAAATGTACTGATTGTTTCTTTTAGATTCACCATCATTATCAACAGCTATAAAATTGCTGGTCTCCTTAAATATTTAGAATGAGCTATTTCTTGATTAGTCGGTTTGTATTGAATTTTTTTTAATTTTTTGACTGTAAAAAGAAAAATTAGAAATCGATGGAATATAATTAGTGATAGGTACTCCTTATGTTCCATGATTTATTCTTTTAATTCACCTGGATCAGTTGCAAGGACCTGGAAGTCAAACATGCCGTGCATGGAAGCAGTGGGCTGAATATTGAGAGTTAGTACGCCAGTTCCAGGATTCAGGATAAAGGCTGTGTCCTTAACCGCTTCCAAGCTCGGATCCACCTGCATGCTCTCTTGCAGGATTGTGTAGGTGATAGTGGCATCTTCTGAATGGGTGGCCTGTAGTGAGAAAAATAAATGGGTTTTGGTTATCTCCTTATTTTCATTATTAATGATGGAAATAGTGTCGGTGTCTTGTTTCTTCGATATTTTTAAAATTATTTTGGTCTTCATGTGTTTTTCTTCAGTTTATATTTATGTATTTATACATGAAAAAGAATTTTTTACGTTTATGTTAAATGTATTATATTTTTATTGATGAAGTAAACGAATGATAAGTTTAAATAAAGTGGATTTGAAGACAGGAGAATACTGGAGTAGCCTTCGTAGTAAAAGACTGTTGGTTTCGATTTTTTGAATATATAATATAACAATAACTTGCTAGATATGGATGATTAATTTCATAACAATGTTAGTCCTTTTACTGACCTGTACCGCAAGAAGTTCGCGGTTGATAGTATCCAAAGTAGAGATTCCAGCTGTGTATAGCGACCTCACAAAGTAAGGCCGTGGATTCGCTTCACGGACCTTAAACAACAGTATTGATTTGCGTTATTTTATAACACTAAGTGAAACGATTTTGCTTTAGTATAGTCAATTGCGGTATAGTGATAACTTTTTTACTGTGTTTGTTTGGCAGCTAACTACTTGCATTGTAACACGGAAGATCCTAGTTTGATTTTTTGACCACAAGCAGTAAAATTTGGACAGTGCCTAGTATTTTCGAACCTTGCCTGTGCCATAAACAGCATTGCTGTGTTCTATCCGATATAACCAAGCAAAAGTACTTTCAGCGCTTATTTACCTTACTATCTTTAGTCTCGTTAAGCCTCTTTATCTTAATAGCATATGAAATTAATGTAAGGTGATAGTTTATTACCTAAATAATACTAGAAGAGGACGTATGTAAAAGTGATTTAATATCGTTGTGACAGAACCTACGCTATTCTTGTAAAAATATAGTTGTATTGGCTTTTACACAGTAATGACTTATTCTTATATCCTTTCCAACTAATCGAGGGAGCATAGATTTGAACAGATAGTAATGCTAATTATTATATAATACGCGATTTCTAATCCTTTTATTCTTTACGTCGTCATAACTTGTATAACTTATACAGATGAGAGAAGTTGCTGGTCTGTTGCTGTTTACTATCAGCAAATGAAACTGACCGTGACTGTGACTGAGAGGGTGGAGCCAGAGAGGACGGCTCCTCCTGTTGGCGAGTTCGAAGCAGCGACTACCAGCGTGTGCTCGGCGCTGCTATTGCGGTCCAGCTGCTGCACGACGCGCAGCACGTTTGTACGGGAGTCTAGCTCGAAGTGACCGCCCTGGTTACCATCTACGCAGAAAAAATATAAAAAAGATATTAACGATCTGCTTTAAAAGTATAAGATACAATAAATTTTTAGAACTTATTTTTTTCTAATTCATCTTTATGCAGTTGGTTCATTTTGATATAATTCCTATCCAATTTTGACTGTTTATTAAAATTGGTGACGTGTCAATCTCATCCTCTTCAAAAGGAATTTTAAGGCTCAGTTCTTTTAAGTTTTCGCCATTGAACATAATGGTGGCCTAAAAACTGTAGTATCATTTTGCGAAAGAGTATAGAACGAAGAGATCGTATTAATAGCTTATAGTATACATGTTGCTTACCAATTATCCTGTAAAAGATATCGTGGCAGTCTTCACTACAGTGATAGTTCTTGGGATCCACGGCTACGGGCAACCGATGACTTTCTTCTAAGCCGCCCTCCTTTTCTGAACGTACAATATTGTAGTATTTCTTTTTATTATTATTAAATAAAAAGATCTACGATTTACAAAATAGAAACATATTGAAGTCAAGCCATGATAATCCAAAACTTGCTTTTTTTAATGATTATGAGTAGAAAACGTTGTATATTATACGTTTTTAGAAGAGTTTTATATTTAAAAAAATTCTCTATTTACCAAAGAAAGCCACGGTAGCTGTTGTAATGGAAAAAATTGGCTCCCCTTGCGTCGGCACGAAGATGATATTCAATGTGGAATCGGTGTACAGTGGTCCAGGTTCGGTGCCACCATCCGTCGCCCGGATAGTTACCTATGAGGAATCAGTGCGAATATATTAATAAAATGTGCTATGACACATTATATGGTTACTTTACGAATGATAAAAAGTCTACTGATGTTTGATTTATATCGTGAAGAATTTAAATATTTATTTATATCTTATATCGATATATGCAAAAGAAATCATGCATATTTATATATTGTAATGCAGCTTACTTGGAACTCTTTGATGTCTTCGTTGAAAAGCTGCTTCAGCATTAGGGTGCCCTTATTTTCTCCGTCGTTCACTACTTGGAAATGTTCCTCGGCATCCGCTGGCAAATATAAATTGCGGTAAAATAATATTTTATTAAAGGCGTTTTGGAGAAAATTATATTTTATTTCAACCGCTTCTCTGCCTTAGGTCCAACAGAGCATATTACTAAGGTGGCATCTGGCGTGGCTCATCTGGTGTTTGATTACCCTTGCTTGAAAACCCGTTATTATATAGCAAATAAGTACAAGTTTATACTGACCATCACCAGAAACAGTAAATGTGACTACGCCAGCATGTAGTCCGTCTTCGTCAGTAGCTGTGATACGCTCCAAGAAGTCTCCATTTACCAACACCAGCAGACCGTTCACCATTGTCCTCTCCTACAATCACCACAGCGTGCCAACTTTTTAAATGAATGTACTTATAATGAAGTCTATATCCATCGTAATTAATAGTTAATGACAATAATAATTGTTTTGCTTTGTGCATGTAATATTGTACTGACCCTTGCGAGCCTGATGCTGGTGCCATCGCGCGGGAATAGAAATTGCGGATGGTGGAAGTTGTACGGCTTGACGACTAGTTCGTAGTGCTCCTCGGATTTTTGTTGTGGATATCCATGGTCGTAAGCCTGTAACAAGTTAAAACTTAATTACAATTAGAAAGATAACACATTTTCACAAAAATATTTTAATGACTATAAAATGGATAATCTAAGTTTTAACAGAAGTAAGAATCGGAACCAATTTTTTGACAAATTTTTATATAAGTATATTGCTTGTATAATTACTTTAGCTCTACCAGGACTGCTACACTACTGAATGTGAATGCACTTACCAAAATGTGTATAGAATACGTTCCCCAATAACCTTTCAAGTCCATGGCCGTCTCTAATTCACCGGTAACGTTACGAATCTGGATCATGTTGAAAAGTTCAGGTGGTTCTAAGTCGCGGTCTGTGAGTTCGAGGTCGAGGATGGCGTAGCCGACACGCGAATTATCAGTATCCGGTTCGTCGTAGTCCGGAGCATAGATCTCCGGCGATAACCGCGTACCCTGAAAGAAACCTTAGCTATAAAGAAACTAAAAGTACTAGTAATTATAAATAAATAAATTCATGACAAAGAAGAATTATGAAGGCAGATGGTGAATAATAAATATTGAGACTTTTTGGATATTTTATTAACGTAGTTATTGGTTTTAAGTCCAGAAGAAGTTCCGCGATATAAAAATGAGGGAGACGTTAATTGAAAATTATTCTCCGGATATCTTATGTAGTGTCTCTAATTAATATTGTTCTCTTAACAGAGAATCATTACGATGAATTGAATGTTTTGTACTTTCTATAAATATGCTTATACCTTCAACATATCCTCAACTACTATATTTTAAATAGAAAAGATTTTTACTGTTTTTCATAATCTCAAAGTTACTGAGAAATCAACAATTGGTTGACCAGTATCTATAATGTAGGTAACAGAAAAAAAGGTATTACTTTGAGAAGATTTTCGGAGACTGTCCAGGTGAGGTTGTGCGGCGCGGGAAGTAAAGGAGCGTTGTCGTTTACATCCAGTAAAATCACCAATACTTCAGTGTCGTTCTGATTTCTATTGCCATCTATAAAAAAAATATGTTAATTAAATGAAAAAAAAATGATGATGATACCGTAAATTCGCATACAACTTTGATAATCTGGATTGGTTTTCTACAGGGCAAATCAAACTGATGTTTTATTGTATAAAAACTTAATTAACAGCTTACCTCCCTCTGTATAGAAATTATCGATAAGATTTAAAAATATAGTGTGCCGCGACTCGCCCCGGTCTCTGTCAAGGGTCTCTTCAGTTGTATAGTTAACATATACACGCCCGCTGTCCAGGTCCACAGCAAAGAAATCGCGTAAGCGCAGATTCACCACGTAATTGATCTGATACCGCACCGTCTTGTACATTTCTGGAATACGCATCACAACGCAGAGTTCAAGAGGTGAAAAGATAGTACAGGTTGAATAAAGAGACATTTCATGCTATAATTTGCGATTTTTTAACAATGTGATATTTTACCGTCTCTATCGTCGTCCTTGGCAATAATTTGGACGATCTCATCGCCGGACGTCGCGTTCTCGTACACATAGACCACAACGTCAAACTCATCGGTCTCCGCTCTTGGCGCTTTGTTGTTTGTATCAATGATTTCAATCATGATCTGAAAATATAAACTCAAGCTAAATGGTATAAATATGATTTTTGAAACAACAACCAATGATGGACTTCGATGTTATAAGGCTACGATATTTACTTACTATTACTGAGACCTTAATCTTATTTGCCTAATAAGTAGTGCAAAAAATTATTTGTTGCCTTCATTCAACTTTTAAATTTAGAAATTTTAGCGGCACAAACTATTTAAGAGCCAAATACAAATTTAAAAATACTGGGTATCGGGAATAAAACACATAATAGTTTCTTTTTAGAAAAGAAACGAGTAAATGTACAATTAAATTTTCTACTGTAGTCCAACAAAAAATTGTAAGTAACTTTTTGACCGAAAAACGTAAAAGATATATATGAAAATAATTTAATATGAAAGACCTTGGCCCTCTTTTGCGAGGTTCCATCTATTTTATCATGTTATGTAAGGTATTTTAATAAAATGACTTTTTGATTATGTAATTAAACGTAACTTTAATTTAAATTCATAATGTAACTTGCAGGTTGCACTGAATTATTTATGTCTGTGATGTATATGATGTATGTCTCTGCGTTCAGAGATAGTACTACTAAGTACCGTCGCTATTCTTATTTCTACCTCAAAATAGTAGTTCGAAAATTGCTGGGGTAACGGGAGATAACATATATGTCTCAAAGCAACGAGCGTAATATGATGAGGTGTTTGCTCTCCTAACTAGCACCACTTTGTTATATATATTCAATGACGAATTTCGGAAAATAAAAAATCCACTAACATCACCCTCAGTCTCCCAGTACGTGATGTCAGGTGGGCAGTTGCCTCCCTTGGGTGGGTCACATCGGTCACTAGCTACGACGGTATAGTACAGGTGGTATTGCGGAGGTATATCTGCGTCTATCGCACCATCCCCGTCGACCGCCAACTGTCCGGTTCGAAAGTCTATTTTCACTAGGCCATCAGATGTGTTGTTTCTTGGTCTAGAAGGATTACATTCAATAAATAGTTTTAGAATCATCAACATCATGAGGTACTAGGTAGGCTTCTGTCAAACTGAAATTTGGCAGACTTATTAAGAAGAGTAGTTCGGATTTACGCTATTCTTTCCAACTAATAGTTAAACTTTGTCAACTCATTAATATCGATAAACCTGCATATTGTGTTTCAGAATTTATGAATTCTGACCTCCAGGATCAGCCTTATGTTCTCATAGTGTAGATTTAGATTACTGATGTTATAAAAAAGTTATAAACTTTAAAAGCATGCATTAATACAGGTAGAAAGAATAAAAAATTAGGTATTAGGAAAAAGATCAAGAAGAACAGGATTTTTCCAATTGATAAGTGATACTCCTGCCCGTAAGGCTTAAGTTTGTTTAAAAAACAAATTGCAGTAAATCTTAGTTCAATATTAATCCTTTGTCCACTCACACGATAGTGTATCGCACTTGGTTGTAAAGCGGTCCATCGATGTCTGTCGCCAGTACTGAGCCGATCACGATTCCTGTACCGGAGTTCTCTCGCACGCGAAACTGCTGCGTCAGACTTCCTTCAGACCACACCGGTGCGTTGTCATTCATGTCCACAATTATGATCGTAAATGTCACTGCGAACAAATATACACACGAGGTCAAGAGAACATCGTCTGGAAACCCATAACGACTCCAGTGATTACAACTCACATTCGTCGTAGTCATCTCCTATTTGTGTATTGATATCTCGCACCCTTACAGTGAGGTAGAGGACTTCGAACTCTTCAAAGTCTAGGGTCACATTATGGCGGATCTCACGCACCACCACGCGCCCTGCCGCCATGCCGTGCTTACCCGGCTCCGGGTACAGGGTTTCTATTTCCACACAACTGGGAAAAAGTAAATTAGTTATTATGAACAATTACAAAAATCACAACGATTCTGTCTCTAGTAATGGGTTTAATGGTATGAATTACAAATGAATAGAGATGTAAGCTGGATGTCGTTTATCTTGTGATAAATGATCTTACTGTACTTTTTTTTTTTTTTTTGATATGCTCTTTTGTTCCTCGGACTATAGTCGGAGACCTTGTTTGCTTATCAAATACTTGTTTGTTTTTATAATTTTTATTTACTAATATCAAAAGCCGATAAATGTGATACCTGCTGATTATTTTTGTTTCTTTTAACAGCATCCTGTGTAATCTTTTCCATAAATTTTAAAAGTACTTCTTTATTATGCGACA
>DWLS01006463.1:0-11602 GCA_018246255.1 Pachliopta kotzebuea | reverse complement strand
ATGTTTATTTTGCTCATATAAAATGCTGCTTTGTTATAAGAAACTACACAAATATGTTATTGGTTTTTTAAGTGATTTTTTTAAATATCACTAATATTAAATAATAAAAAAATTATAAATTAAATTGCGGTTCTAGAGTATAATAATTAATTGTCTATCGATATCGTATGAAACGATTACAATGATATACCTTTTGTGGGCCATTTGTCGAAGTCCAAGTCAGGATGTTGTTCTTTCAGAGCCTGATCATCAACATTTACGGGGGTCTCGGGTGGAAGATTGTTATACTCCAAGATTCTCTCCACCTAGACATCGTAAGTGTAAGTTATTATATTTATTTTGCTGTAAAATCTTTATGGATTTCTTATAAGTATCATCATCATCAATGCTGGACATAGGCTTCCCCCAAAGATCTCCACTCTGATCGGTCCTGTGCTGTCGGTAGCAAATTCCCACGACCTTAAACAGATCGTCGGTCCACCTAGTGAGGGATCTTCCAGGACTACATTTACTGGTACGCGTCCGCTACTCTAGGACTTTACTGCTCCGTCGGCCGGCAGTCGTTCGAACAATGTGCCCGGCATATTGCCACTTAAGTCTAGCAATTCTTAAGGCTATGTCAAAGACCTAAGAGTAGTCAAGCGATACTGTCAAATATTACTGTGTTTCGGTTTCTAGGGTTCTGTGGTGAGTGAAATTGGTGAGAAAATATAATTTAACAAATGGCAAAAGTATCAATTATCATTATTTGAGTAAAAACTAGAAAAATACAACTGATTACGTACTGATGTCATCTGATTTTCAACGTCCGCCGTCTGCCTCATTCCAAACTGGCACATACCAACCAGTCCGATGGCTTGGGTGATGGCTAACCCAACATTACCGCCACGGTTTTCTAAAAACAAAGTTGTATCAGATTTCTTGTCAACTTTACCATAGTTAACGCCGGTCCTCAATTCCTACCTGAATCAGTAAACAGGAAAAAGCTGAACGTAACGAAGACTAGGTACAAGCAGCAGACCATGTCCATCCAGAAGCCGAAGCCCTGGTTGGTGTCAAGTACGAGAGTCCAGGCGCTGCTGTGCAGGTCCTGCAGTTTGTCAAACTCGCGGGCGAGGGTACGCTGCCTCGCACCGCATGACCGGATTGTGGTTAACCCAGACACCGACGCTGTCGCGTGATTCAAGCTCTGGCTGCGAGCTGGTGAAAGACACGTAATACTGTTACTGATGGCAAGCAACTCCATAAGATGAAACGCTTTTGAAAAAAGTTTTATTTTTTTATTTTTAATGGTCGCTCAAATTCCTGTTCTATTACTTCTCTACGAACTTTAACTTTTCTACTTCCATACACACCTATAGCTTCTATCCGTTTCAACTCGCGACTGGTGCCAAGGAATAGCTCTCGCAGCAAATACAGCAGCACAGTCACCACCGCCGTGGGCAGCAGAAGCCACCAATTGGCCAAGCACACAACAACTAGCACCGAAACGATTTCTAGAAAAAACTGGAACAGATGAATTTAATTGTCGCACTTTGAAGTTTTCTTAACGGAAATTTGTTAACAACTCCACCTGGAGCAGAGAATATGTATGCGAAGGTGAAATGTACATGTAACTATAGACTATTTGCTTTTAGATACACTGGTATGTGATAATGTGCTGAATTTAGTACTATCATTATGGTACTATGTCCACAACCGGAGAGACACGAAACACCTAGCCCAATACTTTCTATTTTATGAACCTTTTTAACAATAATAATCAGTTTATTTTAAAATATCAGATCCATGGCTCGATAAGAATTAATCACTTCAAAAATATTCCATTTTTAGTTTAATATTGGATTTCCATTACTTTCTAATCATCTTTGTCAAATATGAGCTCATTTATTGTTGCTACTGTAATTATATCTTATGAAATATAATGCATTTGTATAACTGTGACATGGATAAGAAGAATGTAAATGAGAAATTACTCACTCCGATGCAGTCGACCAAAGTGACCGGCAGCAGCGAGTCCACCTGGCCCATGTCCTTCGAAAACCGGTTCAGTATCCGGCCCGACGGGTTGTGATGGAAGAACCACATTGGAGCGTTGGTCACGCCGCTAGAAACACAGGTAACAAATAAAGAAAACATAATTAGATTTTTGTTTATAACTAAATTGCAGTTCATCATATACTCTGAATATCTTTGCTAAATTCTGCGAGACCATTTGCATTGAGTTTGTTGTCAACTCATCTGAGTGGGAGAATCCTTTATGAGTGAACTTTGGTTTCACCATAATAATAATTTCAATATTGTCTCCCAATTCTGAACTTATATTCAGCAATCAACTACTACCTTCCTTTCGATTTTAAGCGATAGCCTGTTTAGTAAAAGGTTTCCTTGCAATCACTACCACATCGTCGGCCAAGCTACTTCTCCAGATGATAGTTGAGGGGTAAGGTATATAAATACATATATATAAATCTAGGGAAGTAATGATAATATCGTTGAATACTTTACCGGAACATAGTATCGTGCAGATTAATCGAGGCCTTTATGCAGGTGTTGTAGAAGACGACCAGCTTGTTCCAAGTGAAGAAGATACAGATGCCGATGAGACTGCCGTAAATGTAGATGCATTGCTCCCGAGTTAGTTGCAGGTAGTTAGACGGGTTCTGCAGGGTGTCTGAAATAGATAATATTATGTGAGACACTAAACATTCTGGTCAAAAGTAGTAAATAATATAACCTATCTACAATATTCCAGCGATATTGGAGAACCACCAAAAGACTATATAGATAACTTCTATAAAGAAAATATATTTTTAATTATCTGTGAATACTGTGTTGATGTAAGCAAGGAGACGCATTTCTTTTTATTCGACGAGCAAGGCGTTCTGATGATAAGTGTTACGCTTGCCCATTATAAGTCGCTGGTTAAGATTGTATACACAGCAGCACATTTCGACCGTCGCCTTGAGACATGTTAAGTCTCCTTACCTCGGTAATTTTCCTAGTATACAGCACCCTTCAAACTTTAACACAGTGATGTTAGCATATTACTATTTGTCGGTAGAAATAAGAGCTGCGGTGGTACTTACCAGGCAGTAGAAACCTAGCTGTACATTTTAAATTAAATAAACAGTTATCTACAAAATATTAACTTACCAAAATCAGGGGGTATCACACCTGTTGTGTAGTTGTTCCCAGTCAAGTTGCGGTAATAAGCGTTGTTAGATTCTTCAAGGTTTACCCTGGGGACAAGCACAATATTAAAGCGCTTCACTTGATATATGAGAAGAGAAATAGTTAAGGATTTTTGGAAAAGTTCACGAGTCATTTTGATATTACCACGGGACATAAGTATATTAAGAACATACAATAAACAAACCGAAGATTGGGAGATACCACTATATATAGTGGCGCAAGATTTATATGTTCTTTATTTAGCAAAGGACCTCTATCGACTGAGGATAATGATGATACTTTGTATACGTAAATGTACTTAAATTTGCTGTTTATAGAGACGGTTTCATTGGCATTCCAGTATAAAGTATATAAAATTAGCAACTTAATTAATTGGGTCACATATGCCAGCTTATATGCAAGAGTTCGTATACTTTTTTTAAAATAAATGAGCAGCCGATTGCCCTGATGGTACATAAAATGACATAATGATGCTGTTTAACACAACATTTTGAAATCCACTAAAACTCGCTCGTCCCTGGTGTTGCTTAGCAGCAGCGATTGAAATTTAAAACGTACTACTAGTAATATGATTGTTTCTGAACTTCTTTACCATGACTAAAATAATTTAATAAACTTGTTATAACGTTCATTAAAGCAAACACATTTTCCAAGGCCTTTCCCGTTGTAGTTCCACTTCTCAATGGGTTGTTATCACTTACCAGATTGCGGCGTTTGTTCGTTTGCCTGCTTTTGTAGTAACTTTATTATCAAAATCATACTGCAGATCGACTCACCACTCTTTCATCCAGATGTCGGTGGAGGAGTAGAAGATCTGCGCGCATACAAACAGAGCGAGTAAGCACACCATAGAGAGTGCGCTGCCGCCGCTCCGCACGTACGCCAGATACACACCGCTGCCTACTGAACCTTTATTTTGGATCTCACCTGAAAATTTACCATTAATAATGATCATATTTGTTTTATCACTTATTGAAACCAGAACTTTTTTTTTTATAACAGCTAAGAGGCAAACGAGCAAGACGAGTCACCTTATGGTAAGTGATTCACCGCCGCCCACGGTCACCAACGACGCCAGTGCGTGCGCATAAGGGGTGGGGAAGGAAAGGGAAGGAAAAAGGTCACAGAGGGTGAGGAATTGTGGGACAGGGAATAAAAAGACGGGAAGGGGCCAACTGATACTCATTCCCGCACGCAACACAACGGTCCCTAGAAAATCTGTTGCGATACGTGTAGTATAATGAATGTGCCAGTTGCTATTTGGGCCCCGAGGTGGAGGGATAAGGGCGCCGGGACTCTCACTCACCAGCCGAAACGCGGCGGCCTCTAGAAGGCCCCCACTTCACGCTGATTTTCTGTGAGAGTAGTGTTTCACCGGTCGATTCCTGGTAGCAATAGTAATTAGAAATTGTTGAGTCTTAATCATATTTTAAAACAATAGAGGAACGCAATTACTGCTAACCTTCGTAATCAGGATCTAAGTTGTCCATGTCAAGCGAAACCTTGGATGTGACAGAGACGGCGCGCTGGGCACGGATATGGCTTTGCTGCAAATCCTAATGAATAGTAATAATTAGAGAAATATTAATAGTACAGTTTATATATAAAGTTACGGTTATGAAACTCTTTAATAGCATTTTTTAAACGAGCATACATTGAAAGAAAGAAACTTTATTCAACACACACAATATTAGAAATAATACAGGATAATGCAGGATATTGCGATATGATATTGAACAGGCTTCCACTCAGCATCTGCTGCAGCAAACTTAATGCTGCAGCGATGATATTACGTGAAGCCTTTGCAGAGTCGGAAGGGATGTATTAATAAATAAATAAAATGGGACCTCAGTTAGTAGGTCTAAGTGACATAATGAGATGAAATGAACAAAGCGATTGTTTAATGTATGATAACTTAAGATGACAATAATGTTAGTATCGAGTTGGGAAAAGATGGTAAAAGTACGGTGAAAAATAACATAAACTTTGACTTGCAATACAATTATCTATATTTTAGTTAATATACATGCTGATAAAATTTGGTATTGTTCACTCTTTTCTGATGATTGAGATATTTTATATCGTAAGTTCATTTATAAGATCTTTTTAACAAGGAAAATTACTCACAGACTTGTCATCTTTTTCTACCACAGCCTTCTGTCCTTCTTGTTGCAGTTGGTCACCCATTTCCCCCAATTTCTCAAACTGTGGTATCGTCTCCTTTAGTTCATCGTACGTCCCCTGCGCTACTATCTGTAAGTTAAATAGCATAAATATGCAATACATTTCAGAAATTTAGAGAAATAAGTTAATTTCTCGTTCGCTACTCAATGGTTTAATTATTTCGAATCATTTGCAGACGTCGGCGATATTTTTCAGCCACCGAAAATCAACTGAAGTGTTAGTACTATAGTGACTAGTGATATGACACTAGCTGTCTCGGTGATAGATTAAGGACATATGATATATGTGTTTATATCCCGTGTCCATCACTTTTTCATCACCGGACAAAGCGCATGGCGAGATCCATCCTTATGTTGTAAACATCCCCAGTTTACGCACTAAGAGGTTTTACTCCTCGTTTTTAATAAGGACAGCTAAGGAGTGGAACAACATGCCGGAGTCAGTGTTCCCGTACAATTACGACGTGGGCGTCTTCAAGAGTGAATAGGCATTAGCTAGGTTAATGCGCTTTGCAATCATCGACCACATCTTCACTTAACACCTAGTGGGATCGTGGTCAAGCATTAACCTATAAATTCGTAAAAAAAAATGCTATCATTAATTTAGTAAGTATGCAATAGTATGATGTTATCTCACCATTCCACCTCGCATGATACACACGAGGTCCGCGTGCCGCGCGTACTGCGCGTGGTGAGTCACCAGCACCACCGCGCGCCCGCGCAGGTACCCGCGGATACACTCCTCGTATAACGCCTGCGCCACCTGGTAGTTACAAATTGTTGACACAACAGCGATTTATTTATTTTGACTAGAGTTATGTTGTCATAAGGGGAAGGCCAACAATAAACAAGGGAAACACTTACTGATAAACTAAAATATAAATCAGCTAGCATAGGTAAGTAGGGGGTCTACACAATACGGAAAAACATGGCGAAGTGAGTCTGCGACACAAAAAAATTTGGGGAACTCTACACTAAATAATAGATAAAAGAAAAGAATTGGTTATGGCAGGTAAACTTGAAGCGTGGGCTGATGTTCTTTAAAAAATAACCACTAAGTCACCTTAGCGTCCACGGCAGCGAGCGGGTCGTCTAGCAAGTAGACATCAGCCAGCTGGTACACGCAGCGCGCCAGAGACACTCTCGCTCGCTGCCCGCCGGATAAAGTAGACCCTGGATAGGTGTGAAGGTGAAAAGGTGAGGAAGCTCAGTCTTTGGATTGCTATTAATATAATATGGCTAGCATCGCCTCTCTGATGAGTGACAACAAGACTCGCCGCATCTTTATTGAGTTTGCCAGGGGAGTAATAGAAAAGGTAATTAGAACGAATAAGACAATAAATTAAACAAAACTGATTACAATTGTAATAAAGTAATGAAATAAAGTTAAAAGCAATGAAAGTAGTCTTGGAATGTTAAAGGAAAAAAAAATTAAGAATGTAATTTCAAAAATAAAGACTGAGATGTAATAATAGAGTAATAGACATAAATACAATGTAAAAGATATAGGTAGATACATGAATGGACAAATGTAAAGATGTTTATAAAAATTGTAAAAATGCGGCGGATCTTGGCGTGAAAGAAAGAATACTGAATGAGAGAAAGAAATACGGAGTGAAAGGAAGAAGTTAGGAAATAGAAAGAAAGAAAATGATGTATGTAAAAATGATTAAATAAAGAAAATTGGAAACCTTTACCCACAACAGGAAGGGGAATGAATGAAAAATAAAAAAAAATACAATATGGCAGATACTGACCTTTATTATTTTAGCTGATAATGCATGTCGCAATTTTTGTTTCTTCGGAAAGCGTAGAAAAATTTAATTAAAACATAAACCATAGTTTCTTTATTCGTCGATGCGGCGAGGCGAGCGAGACGTTCACCTGATAGTAAGTGATACGTTTGCCCATAACAATGTGGCGCTGGTTGATGGTAATCACTGCACCACATTAATCTCATCGCCTTAAGAGGTATGATGTCTCGTTACCACATTAATTTTACTAGCATACAGCACTCCCCAAAACGGAACACAGTAATGTTTGCATAGTTCCGGATGCAATAGGACCTGTGATGGTATCTACCTAAACGATCTCCGGTAACGGAAACCTGCCCCCAGTGGAATCCTACCACGTATACCAGCAGACAGAACTATTAGAAACCAACTGAATATATATAAACTATTACCTCTCTCGCCGACTACAGTCTTATCTCCATAGGGCAGGATATCCAAGTCACTTTGCAGTTGACAGCACTCGATGACCTTCCTGTACCGCTGCAAGTCCAACTCCTGTCCGAACAGGATGTTCTGACGTACCTGTGCAAAGCGTCAAGGTTAAGTTTGAGACAAGAACAAAGTTTATTTGTAATCTCTGGTTTATTTATAAAAGGGCACTTACTGATGCGTCGAACAGCCAGGGCTCCTGAGCAGCGTATGAGATCGTGCCGTTCACACGCACCTGCCCAGCACTGGGAGTGAGCTCGCGGAGCACCGCCTGCAGTAGTGTCGACTTCCCACTACCTACTGCACCAACCACAGTAGTCAGAGTGCCCGGCGCAATCTATACATAATAAATTTACATTACCGGTGACGAAATACATTAAGAAAAAAGGAATAGTAAGAAGATTTAATTAAGAAGATAACAGAAAATCCCTATTTCTTCAATAAATAGACTTTCATTGAGGAAGAATGAGTTTAATCTTACAGTCAGATTAATATCAGTGAGTGCCGGAGTCAGTGTGTCGGTCCTGTCGTCAGACGTCTTCCAGTGAGCACAGTACTGCTTCAAGCTGACCAGCTCGCGTGGTGACAGCTCCCGCGACTTCAGATCTCGCATCTCTTCCTCTGGAGCGCTGTAATATAATATTACTAGCTGACTTTCCTTTCTCTTCTTTTGAAAAAAGTTATTTGACTTTGAAAACTCCACAGAAGAAAAAACTCATATTTCTTTTTATTTTATTAAAAGACCTGAACTCACTCTGTGCGAACTTTTTCATAAACACCGTTACTATGTCTCGATTTTTCATCGTCGATCCTCTGCAAGTCTATCCCGTCCTGGTTATCGACCTCGGGCAGCAGAAGGAATTCCTGCATCCGCTGCACGCTCACGTACGCCTCCAGTACAAACGCTATCGCCAACGGTAGGAAGTCGACTAGAGTGTACTTGAGGTTTTCGTAGTAGTAGAAGATGACGAACACCTTAGCGGCAGTCAGGTCGTTTTTGAAGAAAATGAACGCGAGGATGCTGATGAATATAGCAACCTTCGTGTTCAACTTCACGCAAGATATCATTACCGCCCGAAGCCAGCACATTTTCTTCAACACATTCATCTCCTTTCTATAAAGAGTAAAATATTATATAATGTACCAATCTTATACTTTCCAAAACCTAAAAAAATATATAATATCTATGCAACTACGGTGCAAAAAAGTTTGTTTACTTCCTGGCTGCTCCGATGATTTTAGCGAAGGCCTCTTCCCAAGCGTACATTTTGATGGCTTCAATGCTTTGTATGACCTCATTCATAAGGCGGATTCGATTATCAGTGCGCACAGTGGTCTGGTGACGAAGGTTACTGGATATTTTGCCGAGGTAACCTGAAGATACACCAAGAGTAAATTTTTGTTAAAAGTTAATTAACTGAGAACATATACGACTTGCAGTGGACTGCAATAGGCTGAGATGATGATGATGATGATATACGACTAGCTATATATATACACAAAGAAAAAATCTGAGAGGATGTTGAAAGCCACCAGTAAGGATAAATTTAAGATGTACCTTTAATTTATCAGTCTCTTCCAAATATCAAATTTAAAAGAACATAGATAATGAGCGTCCTTTACAAATTTAGTACTTTATGCAGTGATAACACATTTCCCAAGAAGCGGTACAATGTAACCATATTGTAGCACCAAATTGATGTGCAAGTATACCTTGCAATGGAATGAAGAGCAGCAGGAAAGCGACTCCGAAAAGAGTGGCCACGCCGATCTGGCGATACATCAGGTAGATGATGAAGGCGCTTTCGATCGGCGTACGGAAGAGGTCCACGAGGAAGAGCACAGCCATGTCGAATCGCTGTGCGTCCGTGGTCAGCAGGTTGACCACGTGGCCGGCCAGGCCTTCCGACGCCTGCCCGCCCACCGTCACGTCCAGCCTTAATAGCTATATGGAATCACACACTATTACTTCGCACACTTCTAACTTTTCCAATGCCTCCGAAGGTAACATGTTCGAATCCTGCCTGCACCAATGAATTGTTCAATTATCGTTCAGTTATTATAACAACAACTGATATCACTTGCTTTAAGATATGTATTAAATCGCGTGGTTATAAAAAAAAATATTTTCCAATGCTAGATTTCTATAGGCAAAGAAGAACTAGATCTTTTTACAGCAACCAGAACCTGAACACTTTACCGGTTATTTTGATATTTTACATCTTAAATGAAAGCTGTACTGTGCTAAAACTCTTTACTGATATCTCAACGTTATGGACTATGGCTTCGTTGTACAAAAATTAATAAATAACCCGTTATCAAGTTCAGATAAATAGAGTACGGTTGAATAGTGACGTCTGTAGGTACTTTGTATAGTACATAACGTATTTACCATACCTTTCTGTATATAAGTGAGGAGCACGCCACCCTCAACTTCATACTCATCGCCAGCATCCACAGGAACATCGGGTGCATTATTATAGCGTTTATCAACTGGAGCCTGGAAAGACAAATACCAATACGTTGACTTATCAAATTCAAGATTAAGAAGGAAGGTCGTGTAACTGGTGGTAACTCATTTATTGTGGGAAAGAAAACACTTTTACTTCAATAAAGTTATAATAAAAATGGTCCATTAAGGTACTTGACGACTTTTCGTCCCATTTCCGATTGACCAGTTGTGCCGGAAGTACATATAAATAGTAATTTTTATACGAGCAACTTATTTGTTTAAGAATAATGTCAAAAATATGCATAATTATGGCATTTAGAGACTTTCGGCACCAATTTTGATTGGCCGATCGAAACTGGATATGGTCGAGAACCATTTCCGTGTCAACCTGAATATTAATGCCAAGTTTCATTTTAGTCGGCCTTATTGTTTGGCCAGGGCGTTACTACAAAGAAATTCGGACACACGCTTGACTAAATCATAGTCAATGAGAAATTGACAATAAACCTCTTTACTTACCCAACTACTCCAATAGCGTATAGATACGCCTCAGAGACCGTCACGCCGGAATTTGCGGTGGAGAAATAATTGATCATACCCTCGAGACACATCGGTATTGATAATCTGGAACAGAAGTCTACTCGTCATTACCGGTTGCTCACCAATTCCGTCCAGGGTTTCTGCAAGCACTACCTAATCTATAATCTAATTCTTTTAGATTTTTTGACAGAAGGTTGAGTTTTTCTTTAAGAGACAAGATAAGTGAGATTCTCCAACTCCATGCTGCACTGGCTGCTGAGGGACAACAGAACTACGGGCATGATTCGATAAGACGAGGGAAACGTTCACCTGATGGTAAGTGATAGGTTTGTATATGCCGTTGGTTAACATGATATACACAGCATCACATTGCGCTGTTTTGATACGTAAGTTATTAAGACTTGTTACCGCAGTAATTTCACTAGCATACAGCACCCTTCAAATCGGATCACAGTAATGTTTGCTTACTATTTGGTAGTAGAAATAAGAGCTGCGGCGGTACCAACCTAGACAGTTTCCGGTAAGAAACCCACCAACTGTGTATGGTGTATTACCATCAAGTAGTAATGTAGTTAATAGCTAATAATGATCAATATAATAATAAGGTACATCTGCGACTTTATTCACTTGGATTTATGTGAACAAACAATCACTATCAACAAAGTCAACTAACAAAAATCATCGTTTTTTTATAACTTGCCCAACAATTAGATGACAATTGATTCCTATAAAAACGAAGATTTTTATTAAAGTTGAACCATTTTTCAGTAAGTAGCATAAGTTCCGGTACAATTCAAGGTTTTCTTTTATACGTTTTTCTTTCTACTTAACTTTTTTAATAAGTTGTTGTATATGTCGGCGGAGGCGATACAGAAATGTGTTTAAAAATTGTGACGTCAGCATTGCTGACGTCACGGTTACTTCCATCATGATGACTCGTGTTGAAAGAAGACTAACAAATGGAATCTGATCCCTGTTTATTGATATTTCAGAGGTCCGTACTGTTCGAC
>DWLS01006462.1:0-11605 GCA_018246255.1 Pachliopta kotzebuea | reverse complement strand
ACAGGTCTGCTGGAAGAAAACTCTTTTAGGGTTAAGCTCACCTTTTGTACTTTTATCAATGTATTTATGTGTATTTTTCTGTTTTCTTTTTTTGTGTGTACAATAAATAAATAAATAAAAAAATATACAAATTCATAACTAACCGGTTGGATGATTAGTAAGGTGCTGAAGACACGCAAGTAACGCGCGTAGCCTCGCCACTGGCGGTCGCGGTTGCCGTGTGGCAGCGCTGGACAGGTGACGTGCGTAGAGGGCGCGCGCACGCTCCGCTACCTGTACATCAAAATCATCACAATGTACATTTATATAAAAACATGTTCGAAATGGTTCCGATGCACATTATCTAACTGCTACCCTAGTAATATAAAGGTCCTTGGTTCGGTTTCGTGACTACGTGTTCTAGAATTTAGTCAGTACTGCCATTAATCTGATAGAAAAGAGGCATAAAAAGTAGTAGGAGGAGAAGGGTTACGAAACCTCTCCTCTCATTTTTCTCACATAAGTCTAACTTGGTCAAACTGTACACTATGCAATTAGCTTGAAAGGATCAATAAAATTTTAATGACTTTATGTGCACTTCACAAAGCTCATACTTAGTCTCTGACTTTAGATTTGAAAAAAGATGTATTTGAAATTAAAAAAAATTGTAAACAACAGGAACTGACCTGTGTTTTTTGAGCTTCAGTTTTTGCCGAAAAGCGTGATCGGTTCTGGCTGGTATTTCCATTATTTACAACTATTGGTCTTCGATCAACCCAGCCACTAGATAACTCTGGACCTGACGATATATAATAATAAATATTAAATCAAAAAGTTACGTAAAAATATTTATATGTCCAAAGAAAATTCTCACCTAAAAATGTTTCTGCTGTAAATGTGTGTTTTGTTCCTCGATTGGATTCGAAAATAAATCCAGGCAAGTCTTCCCGAAGCATTGTTGTCTGTTGCTGGCCGTCAGTGTTATGAATAAGTAACTCCTTTTCTCTAAAAATGAATTGGTTCTTGTTTAATTCTACTTTTTGGTTTTATTCAATGTAGCGACTAGACAAGCAAGATACAACAAAAAAAAAGCAACAATGCTGCGCTAGTTAAGATGATAAACACTCCATGCAACATCCACAACAATTTTAAGTCAGTCAGAAAATTTTAAGTCAGTTACTGCAGTCATTTTACTAACTATAACACCCTTCAACCGGGAACATACAAATGGGAACATAGTAATGTACAAACATTACTGTTTTCTGGTTTGAAGGATACTGTATGCCAGTGAAATCACTGGGGTAACGAGACTGAACACGTATGTCCACGGGCGCAATGTGGTGTTGTGTATATCATCTTAACCACCCCCTCGTTGTTATGGGCAAGCGTATCACTTACCATCAACTGAATTCCGTGCCCGTCTTGTCGTCTTATCAAATGAAAAAATACTCTTGTTTACAAAATATATTTGTCAGCAGAATCCACCTTCATAAAGATTATTAAATTTATTAATTATAATAAAAAACTTACTTTTTACATGACAATGTCCAATTACCAAGAATCAATTTTGTAGGTCCAGGCTTTGAAAGTATAGGCTGTGGTACAGAATTTTTTACGGACGCTCTAGCTCGTTGTAACTTGTCAATAAATTCTCCTCTATTTTCTAAAGTAATAAATATCAACATTATGATACGCTTGGATAAAATATTCACTATTCTGTTACATGATTATTTTCTTTGAAATGGTCAGATTTTTTTAACGTAAGTACAAGTAATTCCAGCTTTTTAATTGTTGTTATTATGGTTTTATGATAAACAAAAAAATTGGAAAACCTATATATAAAAATATTTAATCTATATATCATAATGGATTAAAAATAAAAAAAATGCCATTATATACATGACTTTCATTGTATAATTACAATGTCATAATTACATCCTTACTATATAATAAATTTCAATACAAACTTTTATATCATACAAATACAATTAGTTAATCTCAATAAAAATGTAGATTTTGGTCACCAGTGTTGTCAGTCTGATGTTCAGGGCTGCCACTTGAGTACATGGTAGCGAGTTTTCCATCAAGCAAAAAGCGGAACCACCCATTGCTGCCGGTGCTAAGTTCAAGCGCTGCTGCATCGCTCCAAGCGTACAGTGCGTCCCTGCCTCGGCACAATGACCACTCACCCCAAATGTACGCTACACCGTTCGAAAGACTAGACGCGTCCTCTCCGATTCCTATAATAATGAAAACAAGTTAATAATTTAAAAGAAAAACTGCAGCAATGATGTCTGAATTCGAATAAAAACTTTTTATTTCAAAATTAAATAAAGTATTTTATTTTTAGCTAATTCTGTCATGATTATGTTAAGTATAGAGGAAGCACCTTAAAATACATTTTATCAAGCATACGAGTTAAGAAATATTTAAAATTTAGGTTTTTAGGATATTTTACAATAACAATACAGATTCATCATCATCAGTCAATATGTGTTTATTGCTATACATAGGCTTCTCCCAAATGTTTCGTTGTCGTTCTGTCCTACCTTACCCTCATCCGGCGAAATCGCCACACCACTTAATATTTACTAAATAACAATAATTACCCGCAGAAATTACTGTTTCACCGTCGGGGGATAGATGGTGAGTGGGAACGGCCGCTAATAGTTCCACTTTACTAAATACACCAAGTCGAGCGAATTGCTCCAAATAGATATCAGCTGCTTTTACCATGAGCTCTTCGGCGATGCCAAGTACTATTAGATGGCCATCGTCATCATCCTACAGACAGAAAGAAACACGAATAATATATAAAAATTTAGATAACTAGCTTTTTGTCTATAAACGTTAAGAGATGTAATAAAATTGTTGCACTTTCTGTTAAAAATTAAGTCTTAAAACGTGTTCCTGTTAAATACACTAAAGCTTGTATTTTTCTAAATATTTCTACAACTATGAAATTTGAAAAAGGAACAATATAAGAATTTTTAATACAAATAAAGTTCGATGGTGTGATGTTCAATTATATGTGCTTCAAACAATCCAACCACACAAAAACCTTTTATAATTATTATTTATTTCACTTATAAGGAATAATGGCATCCAGACACACTTTTATTAGTACATACTATACATTAATAGTGCATACCATATTTACATGTATCACAAAAACAAAAAAGAAAACAAGACAATATACATTGAATGGATCACATTGTAAACTACTATATAAAACTACAAAAAATTATTATGTGTGATAGAATAAAATTAAAAACCTTATTGACAACAGAATTTAGTGAAAAATATCTTCGTACTATCATACTTTAAGTTATTGTTTAACTAAAACGATAACATTAATAAACTTTTAAGTATGTATTAGACCAAAAAAAAATGCTAGTACGTGATTAGGTTTTTTTTTTGAAATGGTAGAGTTATTTAGAATTTTCTTGGCTATCTATCTATACCCACGACTATACTGTAAATCCGCAGCCTAAACAGTATTAGTATGTTGAGGTGTCAATATTTGAGAGGCAGAGTGTTCTGGGCGAGTATATTTAGCCATTCACTACATAATTTTTGTTTAACAATATGCAAATTAATTTCAATAGTTACACCCTTTTAACCCTTCACAAATCAAAAAATAAATAAATTGTAGTCACTTTATCTTACATGTAAGAGTTTTCGTAGACAAACATCAGGAAACAGCCCCAAAAGAAAACAAAATAATCAAAAAAAGTGAGGTATTTGTAATACATATAATCAATAAAATATTTTTACGTATGTTGTCGTAACATGTAAATCGCTTTTAAAATTGCCATAATAAAGCTTTCTTAATACAAAAATAAGCCACTTTGCAATCATGTAAATATTTCAAAGGTATAATTCTTTACAAACCTAAATGTTTTCTGGCTCAGTGGCATTATTTCCGATTTTTTTGTTTATTTAGTTGAAAGTTTATGGAAAAGCAACAAAAAATTACGTTACAGATTTACTTATGTTGGTTTTATATTTTATAAAGCCAATGTTAATAAGAAAAAGTAAAGTCACATTTTGAACGTTGCATTTTTATAACGGAATGGAAAAAGAGGATGATGTAAATTGATGATAAATGCTTATCGGGGTAATCGTAAGTGCTGTATCTTTTTTCGGATAAAGTATGTGTTTTTGAAGTTATTATATCAATTTGAGGAAATCAACTGAAATTAACTTTTATGATGCAATCAAAGAGCAAAAGGTTCACTAAACAAAAACTAAAAATTCAACAAGGCATATGATTATTATTTAAGAATCATTCGTGAATGTATGGTAAAGGATATGATGGAATGAGCATTCATCACACCATCGGATGGTTACCAGCGGAGCCCAGATATAGCGGCTGCGCAGATACCGCTGTTGTGGAGGCCGGGCCGCTATGCACTCGCCCTGATATTGGTGCGGAGACCGATTATGAACAGAAATGATTTCATAACGAACCGAAATAAAACTCAAGAACGAAGCAATTAGACCATAGGATGCTATTTAACATTAACAAAAAGAAAAGTAGTTTCTACTGTTCTGTATATTCCAAGCATTCATATAACAAAAATTTATTGAATAACAATAAGACAATAAATTTTTATGTACTTTAAAACCAATTACAGACCTAAACACAGTGCTATAAAATACAGTACGGACTTATTAGAAAGATTTTTTTATAAGTATACAAAACAAAAGAAAATTTTCACGAAATTGTCTCATGAAAAATTGATAGCGAAACTCATCTCGTTAAAACCGAGCTACTCATTCGCTTTATTTATGAATTTTGTCAGTGTAATTTTCCATTTTAAAAATCTTTAATGTTGTCACGGATGTTATTTCAATAATAAAGAATCTAGTTCATGTATTTCCATAACTTATAAAAAGGGTCCATATACTTTTAATTTTGTTTACATAAATTTTGTATGTTCTTGTGTTTATACCTGGTTGTCGAGGACGTTTGCGATTAAATGCGTTAGAAGAGCAGCGGCACGCGACGTAGAGAGCGCGCGCAAGAGCGTTGCGGGTGCGTAATGTACCATCTTGCGCACAAGCGATAGGCACGCGCGCCGCACTCCAGCGCTGCCCGCACCAAGATAGCGCGCACAAAACACAGGTACTAGCCGCCTGTTAAAGTAAACGTTAAACAATTTTATCAAACACCATTTATAAACACATAGCTTAAAGAACTAAAAGTAAATTAGAAAAAGTAACCATACTGTGTTACAATTAACGCTACAGATATAAATTGTAAAAATTTTAAAACCAAATTTTGTATTTTCTTATCTCTAAGAAATTATTAACCATTGTTGTTCAAATTGTAAACAAAATTCTTGCAATATTAATGCAGTAATGGTAAAAAACATTATGCCAATACTTAACATTAAAGAAGACTATAGATGGGCCATATTATACTTAAAAACTTAAATATAAATAACTGTAATATATTTAATTTAATATTAAATAAATAAAATTACTCAAGATAAACTGCTGCCATTTCTTTATCTCCCGTTTCTGGAAAATCTTCTTCATTGGAAGATGCTGGGGAGTCATGATTACTGACAACTAGCCACTCTCCAGGACACTGTAGTATTGCTGCCACTTCTCTGTGGCCTACAAATATAAAGAAAATAATCATTTGTTTTGGTCAAGACCAACATATATTTTTATTTTGCTATTGTATTGCAGTGTTGCCTTTCCCTTTCTTCAAAGGCATAGTATTTTTCATTCAAAGAAGCAATAACACGAACAACTACAAAAATATCATTATTTATGAGGACAAACACTACACCATCAAATGTTCAAGGGGTCCTGGTGATTCTTCGAATACTTGCATCGATTCAAGGTCAAGGAGAGTCCCTCGTGCCTTTGTGACCCCGCGGTGGACCAAACCGTGGTACATATTGCTACTTCTTGTACCGAATATAGGCGAGATAGCACGGACTGTGAGTTGGAGATAGATGGATGGAGATAAATGTGGGTAGCATCGCCTCACTGATGATTGCAGACAAACGTGGCCGCGTATTTATGAAATATTACCAGAAAATAAAGAAGGACGTAATAAATAATAATAATAATAAAACATGAAAATGAAAAACTAGAGAAATAAGAAATAAATTGGGGTTGATAGGCAGAATATGTATAAAAAATAAAGAACAAATGTTGAAAAGTAAGTGAAATATATAATATTGAAAGTAGAAAGTAACAAAATTGTGCAAGTAATAGAAATGCGGTTATTTTGGTACGAGAGGCGATGCATTAAAGGGACAACGAAACAGGTAACAAAAGAGTGAAAGATGATATGAATTATGAATGAGTGAGAAATTAGGAAAAGAAATAAGTAAACAATAAAAAGGAGGAGAAAAGAAAGACAAAGGCCTTTACCCAAAATACGAAGAGAAAAGAAAAATGTACTACGCCATATTATGCCCGAAGCTTTGAGACTAGAAATAACGAAAAAGGAATGTTCACACACTGCTATTTGGCGGCAGAAATAGATACTGCGGTGATAAGTGAAAATAAGTTAAAGTAAACCATTTATGGGTCCAAATAACTTGGAATTTCTTTCTTTCTTTTAAATAATAGCACTACCGAACAAAAGGAGACCAACTTTCCAGTTTAAGTACAGTGAATGAATTTTGTAAAATTTATGTACAAGAGGAATCTTGTACATACATTTTACAAAATTCATTTAATTATCAAGTGTAAAACAATTACGCGTTTTTCCAATTATTGATTTTTTACTACAAACCTTGGTCATGTCTTTCTCTTGCTTTATCTAATGGTGTCTTTCCGTCTTCGTCGCGTAAGTCTGCATTAGCACCGTAACGCAGTAACACTTTTGCAATGGCCGGCCGGCCGAAACACGCAGCGTAATGAAGTGAAGAACTGCGCTGCCCACGATTTACGTCTGCACCTACAATTTTTTAAAAATAAATAATATTTAATTACAATACTTACATACATAAAGCTTTGCAGGTGACAGGACTTCCATTCCTCTGAACTAGTTTTTGCTTTTGTTTGAGCTCATTAACCAATCATACAGCGATTGGTTAATGAGCTCAATGGCCATGATCTGATTACTCATAATGTAACTAAGAAAGGAGCATCATAATAGAGCGAGCGAGCGAATACAACTAAATTTCATGGACCCGCCTAAAAGATGTACCACAGGCTACTGGGCAAAATATAAAGGGATCTCTTTTCGTAATAACTGTGCACTTCCACAATAGCTGAAAGGAGTTAATAAAGCAGAACAATGTTCATTTTGCAAATAAGTCGCCTATCTATGAATAAACAATACACATTTTATGTTTATGGCTCTGAAGAAGAAAAAGTAACAATGTTTTCGTTTTAGAAAGAAAACGAAGAAAAACGAAGAAAAAGTAACAATGTTTTCGTTTTAGTCAGTGCAAGTCGACTTAATTTTTTCCAGAGAGTAGGCAAGCGAAACCACTTCCTTGCATAACAAAAATAAGTGTTCATTGACAAAGGCTATTTAAGTAAATTTAAAGATTAGTAAGCAGATAGACATTATAGCCAATGTAACCTTTAGAAATCAGTGATAAAGGCAGTGTGGTTTTGTTTAATCAGAACGCAAATAATTTTTTTTTAAGGTTGATATGACCCCAATTACCTGTCTCTGTTTCATGATCAATTAGAACAACATTCTAGGTAACACTAAAAAATCTATTAAAATATAACAGATTTTAACTTCCCAAAAATTTTCATTGCAATATAACAGAAATTAACTTTCCAACCTTTTTCACAAAGAAATTCGACCATTTCGCGGGTTCCGAAAGCTGCAGCCCAATTTAAGAGAGTTTGTCCTACGTCATCAGTGAAGTTGACGTCAACGGCTCCACTAGAAACGGCCGCCAACAAAGCATCTGTGTCCTTTCCGCGGATACAGTCGATGAGCTGGCGGTGAGATTTATCTCCTCGTGTCCCACCACCACCGCTCGAGCCCTCCCCACTCGCACCTCCGCTAGAACCCGTCACGGAATTCCCAGTACGATTTGCGCCCCTATAACATTAAAGTATAAGATTAAACAGAGAAAAAGTTATTGAGGAAGTAAACCAAATAAAACCAAGCAGTTTTCATAGGAGAAAAAAAGAAAGTTACAACTCCATGAACGAACTAGATTATAAAACCGCATTGCTGTGGTCCCGGTATCAACAAATGTAAGCTAGAGTAACTGGGCGAACACGCTTCACTGTCTGTGGCTTAATTGTCAGAAAAAATCTCTTGAAATTGAGAGCATATGCTAACTAATTGTGGACAAAAAATATACGTAAGTGGACGAATTTTTTATTAAGTGAGAATTTCCGAAATTGTTTTAAATATAAATGTATATTCTGAATTATACATATTTATCGTTAATAGTGATTCCTTACATGTCATTTAAAAAAACAATATTGGTAAATTGTGGTGGTATATTCTTACGTCTGTATAGCGTGTCTACCCTCGCATAGAAGAACCAGCAACAAATCCACTAAACGCATGCATTCTAAGCACCAACGTTCATCGGCTTGTACTGCCGCCTCGATTGCTGAGCAAAGATCTAAACGAACTAAATCCTGTAACAAAGTTTAGTCCATGTATAAAGATTCTTTTCAACAGTTTTGTCTGCAAATTATAAATCATGTATGCGTGAGGTGCAATAAAGTTACTAGGTAATGATATACCTCTGGTTAATTAATAATAAAGCATTATTTATCTTCATTATTATAATAATTGTTGTTATATATATATATATATTAATGTTTTCGACAAATAACCGTGTCTAATAACCACTCAATATCACACCAATAACCACTCATTATCTCAAATTGTTAATAAATTTATGAACAATGGGTTTGGCTGAATTACGACTGCTGCTAATTAAGTTAAAATTTAGATGCAACCAATGTACATACTTATTTGTCTTACCTATAATAACAAGAAAAATTATATTTAAATCCATAGCTATAAAAATCATTATTTAACATTATTCTTAATTTAAGATGATATTAAAATATTATAGACCATAACATTGTAACCTTTTTTTTATTTCGTAGCTATTTACTTACATGAGTTATTTGTGCAGATCCTCGGCACAGAGTAGACAAAAGGCTAACAGTGGTAGAAACAGAAGGAACAAGACACTTGTCATCATTTGCCTCTGTGCTTCCCAGTCGCATCACTAACTCCTCAATGAGGCCTGTTTTTAAAGTACATCAAACATGTATTATTGTAATAATTTTTTTAAAGTAATAATTATTTTAGATGAGTATTTTTTTCCTGGAAGGAAATGCTTAGCACCATAATTTCTGAACATTAGCATTACCAACATAATGAAAAAAAAACAAATATATAGTACACATTATATAGTTTGACTATGTGCATGCCATTGGGACTAAAGAGCTTGCCTTGTAAATCAAAAAGACACAAGAAATAAAATGCAGAGGTTACTCGTATGATTCTGGTACCAAATGGTGTGTAGTTTGATTGGTGGAGGAGTTTATTCAAATTTTCCTAGCTATCCTACTACCTTTTTGCCGTGAACCTGCGCCACCATAACATCATTTTAGTGTTCCAACTGCTAAAATACGAAAGCCAGACTATTTTGTATGAGTACACTTCGCCATCAAATCCACATTATCACATAATATCATGAAAATATACCCTTTATAGTAAATTTACAACGTCACACAACTGTTATAATGAAATGTTTTGTTCCTTAGTGTCACAAAAAGATATTTGTAAAGAGAAAAGCAAATAATCTCACCATGTTCAGCTAGAGGTGCAGGATCGGCATGTGCTCGTGCAAATCTGTCTGCTAGAGAGGCGAAACAACGCAATGCCGCATCAGCAACACGAGCGTCGCTGTGTCGCAGTAGAGTTGACAGAGAGGATACAGCATCACCCACACGCTCATCTCCGGGTTCCATTTTACCGCAAACCCTAAATAAAAATCTCATTTCACATTAAGTCAATTTACAAAGGACCAGTGTGGAGTTGTTTATGGCAATCAGGTAAAATTATGATTATTATACCCATTGAGTTGTTTGGTCAGTGGCAAATTTTTTATAATACAATTCTGTCAATATGAGTCATACTGTTCTGTGTAAACACACCATATGTATTCCTAGTCAGTTTCAACAGGCAATATAGATTATAAAAAAACTATAACAGTGTACAACTAAAAATATGTAAGGCTTGCCTCTATGCCTCTAAAACTATTTAAGTCTGAATTGTTTTTTTTAATAACTAACTTTTTTAATTATTGTAATTTTACCTTGAAACGACTGCCATAGCTGAATGGAGAGTGTCTTTGTGAACAGAAGTTCCGTAGTGCGTTATAAAATGCAAAACAGCTGGCAGGCCACCCCCTTCCCACACTGCACCTGCTTCTCGTGTACATACCAACTCTAGTACCTACAATTACACCATATTTTGATGTGATGTTAAGAAATTTATACATAAAATATTCTTTTTTTTCTTAACTCAATTGCTGTTAATTATTACATAAAAACATGCATGTATCTTCTCTAATAAATAATTTTGGATGATATAAATAAATGTACTTACTTTTATGCACTGTTCTGCAAGATCTTTACTTGTGCGATTATTTGGATCAACTGTGAGTAATCTGTTGCATATTGCTTTAATAGCACCTTCTATTGCTACAATCCGCCTTGTACATTCAGCTAGAATTACCAAATATAATAAAAATTACCAGGCAAAATGTAATTATCAGAATTGTATTAACACACAAATTTTTTCAACATTATATTATTATTATAGTATACTACATATTTAAATAACTTACCGGAAACATCGAGATAATAAGTAATAGCCCTTGCTGTAACTTCCAAAACATTGTCCGGAGCACATTCATCAAGAAATATTTTACAGAGAGCAGGTAAAAAGGTTCGAGGAGGACAGCTGTAAAGAATTTTTTGCATATACAACACCTATTGCCATGTTTCAAGATTAGTAAATTGTTTAATTATTTCATTGCATTTTTTAACTTTCTATTCTATGATATGGGTGCTTTATGTTTTGTGATGGATATCTGCACTTAACAACACATATCTCATATGTACAATTTTCATGTTTTATCAAATCTAGGTATTGTACAGCCC
Source organism: Pachliopta kotzebuea (assembly GCA_018246255.1). Classification (NCBI taxonomy): domain Eukaryota; kingdom Metazoa; phylum Arthropoda; class Insecta; order Lepidoptera; family Papilionidae; genus Pachliopta; species Pachliopta kotzebuea. The sequence continues at coordinate 481 of DWLS01006462.1, read as the reverse complement.
ACAGGTGGCCCGAAATAACCATTGTCATAATTATCAAACTAATTTTCAACTTACCTTTCAAAACATCTGTCAACATTATCTGACATAAGCAATAGCATACAAAGCTGTTCTAATGCAATAAGTTGCATGTCCCTTTCATCACCTTGACCTGTGAGGAGCCATTCCAATAATGTCTCAGGATCTACTTCTGCCATCTGAAAAATTTATAAACAGTTATATCAAGTATAACTTACGGGTTTTTAAACCTGTATATTTTTATTTCACTCTTAAATAAAATGATTATAAACTCTCAGAAATGATATCAGTTTTTTCTATTAATCATTATTTGAAAATTACAACCATTGTCTCTAGTTTTTATAATACATGGGTTTTGTAAATAACCTAGTTGTGCAGGACAGAACAAGAGATCTGCGAGGATACGTAAAACCCCCACTAGTTCTAACACCCACGCCGACGGGTCGGCGGGAATAAAACAAGAGTG